>JABYQK010000090.1:0-161423 GCA_022606075.1 Fomitopsis betulina
AGATGCTAAGATAGAAGCACTGGGATCTGGCACCATCAAAGGTTTAACAACAGTTGGAACAGAGCGCATGATGATTACCATATCTAATGTCGCATATATTCCTCAAGCTTCTGGCTGTTTGTTTTCTACTGGAATTGTGGAGAAATCAGGACATACACTCGTTCAAGGTTCAGGTCAGATGGTCATTTATGACCAACCATTTACGCATGGCAAAGTTTCTGGCAATATTGTTATGGAAGCACCATACAACTTCCTAAACAACTTGTATTTTTCATTTATGGACGTCCTGGACAGGAAATCGGCAGCACTGCTGTCTACCCCTTTTCGTACCTGGCATCGCCAGATGGGGCATCCGTCCAAGGAAGTTATTCGCCATTTACCTGATCATACCAAAGGTGTAGATCCAGTGGGAGTTGAAGATCAATCTCCTTGTGAAGGTTGTCAGTGGGGCAAGTCTCATCGTGCCCCATTCCCCACGTCTTACAAACATGCTACAAAACCTCATACCGACGAAGATGGTCCTATGCGTACCCAAGCAGTCAATGGTGGTTTCAAGTACTTCATTTTGTTCCTGGACAACTACACTAGTCTAGGACGAGCCTATTACCTTTGTCATAAGTCTGAGTCGCTCCAAGCGTTCAAGGACTTTAAGGCATGGGCTGAGAATGTTACTGGTTATAAACTCATCAATGTACGCTCGGATCGAGGGGGGGAATATACTTCTGATGCTTTCACGGCCTGTCTTAAATTCTATGGAATTGTTCATCAAAAGACAGTAGCACACTTGCCTCAACAAAATGGGCGAGCTGAACGCTGGAATTGCACAATCATAGAAAAGGCTACGGCTATGCTTCACCACGCTGGTCTTAGTCACGGTTTTTGGCAACTTGCGGTTGATACCGCTGTTCATATTTACAATCGCCAGCCTATGCGACGCCTTAAGTGGCAATGCCCGATAACTCTCTGGGATGGCATGATCCCAGATATTTCATACTTCAGAGTATTTGGTTGCAAGGCGTTCGTGCATGTGCCAAAGGAACGAAGACAAGGGAAACTTGACAAAAAGGCTGTTGAGATGATCTTCATTGGATATGAGCCAGGATCCAAGGGCTACAAGTTCTGGGATACCTCCAGTCGACGGATTGTTGTGTCTTGTGATGTGACCTTCAATGAAGATTCCTTTCCGGCACGTAAAGATTTGGCCAATCCAAAGACTCTGGGGCCACCACTTTTCGATCCTGTAGACTCTGATTCTGAGGATGATGACAAGGAACAGATTGAAATACCGTTTCCTCTACCGGTAGAGAGCAAAGATGTTCATGAGGACATCGACGAACCGGAACCAGTGGGAGAACCTGAGAGACAGCTCCCTGAACGTGAACAACGTCCACAACCTGTTCAACCTCCTCAGCCCGCATACACTCGCCCTTGTCGTGAGAATGCTGGGAGGAACCCAAACAGGAATAGGGACAACATTTATGGTGATGAGCCTCTGGCTCGGATCGACCGTAGAACTGATACTCATGGAGATCAGCGTGCGGAAGTGTTTATGATTTTGCAGGCTCTCAAGGAAGCCAATTACTCTGAGTCGGTTCCTACCTCACGTTCAGACGCAAGGAAATCCCCTGAGTGGGACCACTGGCACACTGCTGAAGGTTCTGAAATGGAGTCTCATGAGCAGAACAGCACCTGGATCTTGGTTCCCCATCCCAAGAACAGGAAAATAGTCCAGACTAGATGGGCGTACACGTGAAAGCATGACGGCCGGTACAAGGCCTGGTTAGTAGCCAAGGGCTTCACTCAAGTCTGGGGTGAAGACTACCATGAGACATTTGTTGAACTTGGATTCAATCCGAGTTCCAATGCTCTTTCATGTCCTGTACCCTCGCATTTTAATTCGGTGTGTTCGCTCTTTTACACAACGGTCTATTACACACTACTCTACACACTCTATCATTTTCGTGCCATTCTGAATTCTTTTAATTCTGCCTCTGATGGGAGTTGAACCCTCGGCTTTCCGCTCCTTTTGATGATTTTCACTCTGGTGGCTGTGATACTGTACAGGTGGCTTCGTCTTACGTAACACACGCTGTAGACAGCGCACCGAGTCGTCCTCGAAGTCATCAGACTTCTGAGAGCTCGACTTAGGTGTGTTTTGCCCTGTTCTAATATCATCAGACTTCTGAGAGCTCGACTTAGGCCTTTGTGACCGCTCTGAGGTGTGCTGCAGCCAATAGGTTATGAGCCCTGCGCTCTGACAGCCTCAAGACGTCCATATCCGCCTGTCCAACCACTCTCAAGGCCCATCCAGGTGTCCCCCTTCACTCTGCCAACCCCATCCTTTCTCTGCTTAATATCTCATCCCTTCCTGCACCGTTTTCTACCGCTCTGCCACTGCGCGACTCGTCACATCCTCCGCCTTCTCGTCCACGTCATGGCACCCGCTCCAGCCGCGTTCCCAAAGCTCAGCAACCGCAACTATCAGCAATGGCGACTCGACATGGAGGCCAGGCTTCGCACTGTCGCTGCCCTGCGCATTGTGAAGGGCCAGGAGTCAAGGCCCTCGTTCGCCGAGCCCCTGGACGCTGGAGAACGTCGAGACCTGCGCGATTTCGAGAACAGGAGGGATCTGGCAGCTGGGGAGATCTGGGGATGTGTGGAGAGGGAGCAGCAGACACATCTGGAGGCGATCCGAGACGATCCTGAGGCAATGTGGGTGAAGCTGGAGTCTGTGCACATGCAGAAACGACCTGGTACGCGTTTTAACACCTACAACGCCCTCCTGAGTCTCTCCAAGCTCGAAGACGAGTCGCTTTCCTCCCTTTCGACGCGAGCATCGCAGCTCAGGTCCGATATGAAAGCCCTTCGACCTGACGACTTCGACATCGCCAAGCTCGACGACGAACTCGTCCTCATGGCCCTCATCCGTACCCTTCCCTCAGAATACGCCTCTCTTCGTCAGACCCTTCTCCTGGACGACTCCCTCACGCTTGAGAAGCTCCAGGACACGTTTGTTGCGCTCGAAAACCAGCCTGGTGCGTTCTCAACAACGCCTGTCCTCTCCCAGGTCGCTGCCGCCATCATCTGCGCTTTCTGCGGTCGCTCTGGCCACTCTGAGGAGCAGTGCTTCACCAAGCGCGATGCCAGTGTCAAGGCGAAGGAGAGAGCATCGCAGCGCACGCAGTTTCGCTCTGGAAAGGGCAAACTCAGGGAGCAGGCAAAGGAGGCGTCGCAGGAGACCCAGGAGTCCGCTGGAGCCGCCACTGTGAGTGCTGGTTGTGCCTCTGCCCTCCTTTCTTCGTCGGATCGCGCCTCTTGGCTCTCTACACCGGCAGCAGCTAACTGGAACACCGACACAGGTGCTTCTGCACACATGACCCCTCACCGCCATTGGTTTCGCTCCTACTCGCCCCACTCCATCCCCATTCGCCTCGCCAACTCGCACATCGTCTACTCGGCTGGGCTAGGGTCTGTAGTCTTTCAACCTGCGGAGAGGGACGGAGTTTTACCACCTGCTGTTGTACTGCACGACGTCCTGCATGTTCCTGCGCTTGCCAGCAATTTATTGTCCGTTTTCCACCTCACACGCGAGAAGGGCTACACCGTCGAGCTGCAGGCTGCAAATGCGTTCTTCTACCAGGCCTGCGAGCTGCGCTTCGAGGCGCGAGTCAACGAGCACAATGTCCGCTATCTGCTAGGCCAGACTGTGTCTCAGACGAAGAATGCATCGTCCGCTTCGACGACCTGTGATCTGGACCTTGCGCTTTGGCACCAGCGCTGCTCACACGTCAACCTCGACGACCTCCGCTTGGCGCACTCAAAGGACCTCGTCTCCGGCCTCACCATCCGCTCGAAGCGCACGCCTGACCCCATCTGCGAGCCGTGCTTAGCTGGCAAGCTGCATCGACACTCTATCCCTCGTTTTGCGTCCAGAAAGTTTGTCCGCATCGCCCTGGTTCACACCGACCTCAAGGGCCCGCTCCCTACGCCTACACCGGAGGGGCATGTCTACTGGATGACCTTCATCTGCGATGCTTCGAGATTCTGGGTGGTTGCCTTCCTGAAGCGCAAGAGCGACGCTTTCTCTGCCTTCCAGGCCTTCAAGGCGTACGCTGAGAATGCGCTGGGACTTGTCCTGAAGGCTACACGCGACGACAAGGGTGGGGAGTACATGGGCAAGCAGTTCGTCGATTTTTGCGCACAGCATGGCATCCAGCGTCAGCACACTGAGCCAGATGAACCGCACCAGAACGGCGTCGCAGAACGAGCAAACAGGACGATTGCTGAGGGTGGGACTGCTCTCCTTGTTCAGTCGAAGCTCCCTCCGTCGTTTTGGGGCCACGCCGTCTCTACCTTCGTCCACACGCGAAACCGCATGCCCACATCGTCCCTGCAAGGTGCTGTACCCTGGACTGCCTGGAAAGGCGATGGGCGCAAACCGGATGTCTCCTACTTCCGCGCTTTTGGCTGTCTTGCCTATGTCTTGGTGCGCAAGAAGGATCGCAAGGCGATGCAACCGCACACCAGGAAGTGTCTCTTTGTCGGCTATCCTGAGGGCACCAAGGCCTGGCGATTCTGGGACCCTGCTGCGAAGAAATTCGTCATTTCGTCGCATGCTGTCTTCGATGAGCGCTGTTTTCCTGGCAATTCGCCCTTCATCAATGTCTTCGGCCTTCCCCTCGACCAGATCGATGTCCCAGGCTCCGCTGACGACGATAGCAAGCACGCTGAAGACGTCCCTGATGCGCCAGAGCTGCATGATCAGGGGGGAGACGACTCTGATGATCCTGCACCTCCTGCACCTCCGCCGCAAAATCCGTTACCTGCGCCTCAGAATGCACGCGAAAATTCCCCTGATTGTCCAGCACGTCCGCCCAGTCCTCCTGCACCTCCACCGCCTGCGCCAGGCCCGCCGCGTCCAGCAGCCCGCCGGCAGATGGCAAACTACGACGGATATAGGCCCTATCCTGCGCCTTCGCGTCGACTCCCAGCTCGCTCTACGCGTTTTCAAGGCTCCCTGAACAACGACGACCTGCAGCGGCGAAATCTCTTGCCCCAGCGATTCAGAGTCGACTCTACATCTCCTGCCTCGACGCCTGAGCCAGACCAGTGCGAAGAAACACCTCAGCGCAATTCTCCATCGCCTGATCCTCTCATCGATGTGCCGCTATCCCCACCTGCTGCTGCACCTGCTCCGCTTCCAGAGCCTGTTTCTCCACCCTCTCCTACCTCGAGCGACGACGAGCTTGACCTTCTTCGTGGTGACGCCCTCGAGTGCAGTCTGGAAGCGATGATAGCAGGCATTGAGCACGTCTATGAGCACGAGGATATCCTTACCTACGACGACGCTCTGGCCTATGCCTTCGCTTCAGCAGCTCAGCACGCACTCAAGGCGGAGCACGGCCACTCTGGCGAGCCCAAGACCCTTGCAGACGCGATGAAGCGACCGCCAGAGGAGCGAAAGAAGTGGCTCAAAGCTGCTCAGGACGAAGTTCAGTCTCTCGTCGAAAATGGGACGTTTGAGCTCGTTCAGCTGCCTCCAGGACGCAAGGCAATCGGTTCTCGCTGGGTCTTCCGTGTCAAGCGCAATGCAGATGGCTCTATCGAACGCTACAAAGGTCGCCTTGTCGCCAAGGGCTTCTCTCAGCGTCCAGGCTTCGACTACAACGAGACCTTCGCTCCTACACCAAAGTGGGCGTCGATTCGAGCCATTCTTGCGCTTGCAGCCCTCGAGGACCTCGAGCTCGAGTCTGTGGACATCTCTTCGGCTTACCTGAACGGCGAGCTGAAGGAGGAGGTGTACATGCAGCAGCCAGAGGGCTTTGAGCAGAAAACTCCGGACTGGGTGTGGCGCCTTCTGAAGGCTCTCTATGGTCTCAAGCAGGCTGGACGCTGTTGGCACGAGAAGCTGCACGAGGTTCTGACAAAGCTGGGATTTTCGCGACTTGTTTGTGAGCACAGTGTCTGGGTCTACCTTCGAGATGGAGCGCGCATCATCATTCCTGTCTTTGTCGACGACATCACCATTGCAGCGAAATCCAAGGACGCCATTCAGCGTGTCAAAG
The DNA here is from genome assembly GCA_022606075.1 of Fomitopsis betulina. Lineage (NCBI taxonomy): Eukaryota > Fungi > Basidiomycota > Agaricomycetes > Polyporales > Fomitopsidaceae > Fomitopsis > Fomitopsis betulina. The sequence goes on from JABYQK010000090.1 coordinate 6,066, forward strand.
ACGACCTGCGCGCGCACTTCAAGCTCAGAGACCTCGGCCCCACGTCTTGGCTCCTAGGAGTCAAGATAGAGCGCGATAGGGCGAAGCGTTCGCTTTCAATTTCGCAGCAGCAGTATGCTCTCGACATCCTGGAGCGCTATGGCTTCGCAAACTGCGATCCTGTGGGCACCCCCATGGAGCCTGGCCTTCGTCTCAGCGCAGACATGGCTCCCAAGACGTCGTCCGAAGTCAGGGAGATGCAGAACATCCCATATGACCAGGCTGTAGGTTCGCTCTTCTACCTTGCTGTTGCAACTCGTCCAGACATCGCACGCACTGTGGGCAACCTAGCGCGTTTTACCAAGAACCCTGGCATGGCGCACTGGAAGGCGGTCAAGCAGCTCTTTCGGTACATCAAGGGCACCCTGGACTACAAGCTCACTTACTCCCCTTCATCCGACTCCGAGCTTTTCGCCTCCTACACCGACGCCGACCATGCTGGCTGCCCTGACACTGGTCGATCCACCTCTGGATACGTCATTAAGATGGGCACAGGTGCGATTTCTTGGTCGAGTCGTCTTCAGACGATTGTGGCACTGTCTACAACGGAGGCAGAGTTCGTTGCAGCTGTCTCTGCCGGCCAGGAGATCCTCTGGCTTCGCAACTTCCTCACAGAGCTTGGCTTCAATGTCTCCCTCGCCTCCAAGCTTCGCATTGACAATCTCTCTGCGCTTTCTGTTGCGAAAAATCCCGAGCACCATGGACGCATGAAGCACCTCGACTTGCGCTTCTACTGGCTCAGGGATGAAGTAGTCAAAGGCCGGATTGAGGTTGTACACCTTCGCACTTCGGACATGCCTGCTGACATCCTCACAAAGTCGCTGGCTAAGCCGAAGGTGCTGGAGATGGTGAAGATGCTCGGACTGGGGACTTGACAGATCAGGGGGGAGTGTTGAACTTGGATTCAATCCGAGTTCCAATGCTCTTTCATGTCCTGTACCCTCGCATTTTAATTCGGTGTGTTCGCTCTTTTACACAACGGTCTATTACACACTACTCTACACACTCTATCATTTTCGTGCCATTCTGAATTCTTTTAATTCTGCCTCTGATGGGAGTTGAACCCTCGGCTTTCCGCTCCTTTTGATGATTTTCACTCTGGTGGCTGTGATACTGTACAGGTGGCTTCGTCTTACGTAACACACGCTGTAGACAGCGCACCGAGTCGTCCTCGAAGTCATCAGACTTCTGAGAGCTCGACTTAGGTGTGTTTTGCCCTGTTCTAATATCATCAGACTTCTGAGAGCTCGACTTAGGCCTTTGTGACCGCTCTGAGGTGTGCTGCAGCCAATAACATTCTCACCAGTTGCTCATTTTGAATCACTTCAATATATGTTTGCACATGCTGCACTCAAAGACTGGGAGATGGACTCAATGGATGTCAAGACAGCTTTCCTCAACAGTGAACTCGAAGAGGAAATCTACATGGAACAACCTGAAGGATGGGTAGTTCCAGGCAAGGAGGATTGGGTCTGCCTCCTCAAAAAGGCCATCTATGGTCTTAAGCAAGTGTCATGTCAATGGAACACTAAGATCCATAAATCCCTCTTGGACCAGGGATTCATCCTACTTGGATGCTGGTGTCTATGTTTACTCTAGCACCACCAACAGTCACACCTGCTATGTAGTTTTGTACATTGATGACTTGCTCAATGAATGGCTTTGAATCACCTAGTAGTAGCAAGTCAAGATTCACCTCAAGCAGGAGTACCACATGACTGATCTTGGACCAGTCGAGCATTTCCTTGGACTAAGAATTTGTCCTACCATCAAAAGCGACAGATTCTAGTTGATCAATCTGAATATGTTCAGACTGTTTTGGAGAGATTCCAAATGTCTAATTGCAAACCTGCAAAGACACCTCTTCCTGCTGGTTCAGTTTTGGAGAAGAGTACGGAGACCACCACAGATGTGTTCCGAACTCAGTACCAGAGTATCATTGGTAGCATCATGTATGCTATGCTTGGTACTTGGCCTGATCTTGCTTTTTCCATAATGAGACTTGCCAAGTTTGCCTTGAACCCGTCGAAGCAACACCTGTGCCTTGCTCAATATGTCTTGTGCTACCTTAGGGGGACAAAAGACTATGCACTTTGTTATGACAGTGCTTCCAACTCCAGGTTAATTGCCTATTCGGACTTGGACTGGGCAGAAGACCATGATGATAGGCACTCCACAAGCAGCTTTGTGTTCCTCATGGCCAATTGTGTCATTTCTTGGGTTTCCAGACGCCAACCCACCATTTCACTCTCTTCAACAGAAGCAGAGTACAAAGCCGCCTCAGATGCATGCTGTCAAATGGCCTGGCTTCGGAACTTTGGACAAGAGCTCGGTGACAACATGACCACTCCTACTCCCTTGTGTCTGGACAACCAAGGAAGCATTTTCCTTGCGGTTAATCCTGCTGTGGACTGCTGCACAAAACACATTGAAATTTGGTATCACTTCATCCGAAAATTCTACGAGAAGGGTGAAACCAACATCTTCTTTGTTGCAAGTGAAGACCAGCTTGCAGATGCATTGACCAAGAATGTTCCCCTCTCTGGGATAGAGAAACTTCAAACATCAACTGGCATGGTTGTAGTGTCTTGAACAAGTGGGAGTGTTGAACTTCTACTATTTCATACATTATATAATCAGGCTCTCCTGATAAGGACTTCTCTTATGTTCTGCTATGCTACTATATGTAGATTACATTCCTTTTGATTCTTATCTATAGATAGCTCATTCCGGATTATACCGAGTTCCATCTGGCTTCCTCTCAGTATCCACTTGGTGATCCGGATCATGACTTTATGATGACTCATAATCTGATTAATGATGACTCACGTAGTTTATGATTATGACTCGACATGACTCAGGCCTCATCTGATATGCCTACTGTACGATCAGATAATGCCTTCCTCTTATGTATATATACTGGGCTCAGATGCCCTCTAATATAATTGTTCCTTCCTCTGCTTTCCTGTGTGCCTAACAGGACTCCCTCTAGCAGCTTCCCTCTTAGGTTCGTTCACTAGCCTTTACAACCACTCCCTATCACTCCTTTTCAACATGGTGATGATGGTTGGCAGGGCTTGGAGGGGGACTGATGGATGCTTTGTGAGTTTGATATGACTGTTCTGTTTTTTTGAGAGAGTGTGTTCTGTGTGGTCTGCATCGTCTGAGCCATCTTGCTGCTCACACCCTGTATGTGCAAGCCAGCGGTGAATGGAAGAATCTAGTACCACCATTTTTTTGCATCATTCCAGCCAGTGTACCATCTGCGGCAGAGCATTGCGATGATTTGATGCTCTCCAGCCTGCCTTGGCAAAATCAATGTGGAGGTGTTCAAACACCTCCATGTTGTAGTTGTTGGTTGTGCCTAGCTCGTGAATGGACTGGGCATAGTGTTTGAGCATGTGGAACTTGGGTATATTGAGATGGTCATGTATGCCAAGCTTGACCAAGATGGCCTTGTTCTGCTGGAATGTGTCCAGGGCTTTGTCCAAGTAGGCAAGGGTGTTGGTGTTGTGAGCAGTATACTGAGCGAGCTGAATGAAATCTAAGAGTGTTCTGAATGTGAGCATGACCTGCTTGGGGATTTTTCCAGCCAGACATGCAAGGAGAATGTGGGCAATATGTTTGTTCTCACTTCCAGAGATCTGGGATAGTGCAGAAATGCTATTCTTGAAAGAGCATACTCCATAGGCAGGTGGGAGGCAGCATATGCGGTGGTCGAGTTCTCATTCATCAACAAGATATGTGCACCACTCAACTACATGCTTGAATATGCCCTGGTACAGTTGGTGGAGGACATTGGGTGTGATGCAAGAGTGGATGTCTGTGTAGGGTAGGTCATGCCAGAAGGGATGGATGGTGTAGCCAGAGACATTTAGCTCATGGCAAACTTTGGTGAACATGGTAGAGTCAACTTTTCCTTTGGCCTTCCTCTTAGCATGGTGAAGAACGTCCAGAGCTTAGTACAAGGAAGCGAGTCTTGGGCCAACTCTAGGCTGCATGCTGGGTGGCACTTGGGGTAGGTTCCGTACTTTGAGCAGGCAACCAAACACTGCTCGGGATAGTCGGTGACATAAGCAGCAAGAATAGGGTGGATGCGGCGGACAGTACCATCCCCAGATGTCACCTCAATACCCTCCTTCCCAGCTTTGATGAGGGGCTCAAGGATGGTACACACGGAGGAGTGGAAGAGTTGCTGGACCAGTGTGTTGAAGGAGTGAAATGAGAGTGGCTGTAAGGCAAGTGAACAAACCTGTGAGGGGAACTGCTGGAGGGAGTCCCATTAGGCACATGGGAGAGCAGAGGAAGGAATGATACATTAGAGGGCATCCCAGCCCAGTATATATACATGTGTGAGACCATCACCTGATGGTCGAGTCATCCTGAGTCATCAGCATAAACTACATGAGTAAGTGTTAGTAAGACAGAAGGCCGGAACTCCTGGTAACCAGTAATATCAGATGCTAAGGGAGCGGAGGCCCGGAGGTCCGTTATCTAATCTACTGTGTCAGGACAAGAGATAACGAGTCCTGCAGATAAGATATGAGCGAAAAGGAATGTAAGCTACAGTAAGGTAAGTAGTGTTGCAGAACACTAGATAAGTCCATATCAGGTAAGCCTGATAAGATAATGCCTGAAATGGTAGAAGTTCAACACTCCCACTTGTTCAAGATGCTATGACCATGCCAGTTGACATTCGAAGTTTCTCTATTCCAGAGAGGGGAACATTCTTGGTCAATGCATCTGCAAGCTGGTCTTTGCTCGCAACAAAGAAGATGTTGGTTTCACCCTTCTTGTAGAATTCTCAGATGAAGTGATACCAAATTTCAATGTGTTTTGTGCGGCAGTCCACAGCAGGATTAACTGCAAGGAAAATGCTTCCTTGGTTGTCCAGACACAAAGGAGTAGGAGTGGTCATGTTGTCACCGAGCTCTTGTCCGAAATTCCTAAGCCAAGCCATTTGACGACATGCATCAGAGGCTGCCTTATACTCTGCTTCCGTTGAAGAGAGGGAAACAGTGGGTTGGCATCTGGAAACCCAAGAAACGACACAATTGGCCATGAGGAACACAAAGCCACTTGTGGAGCGCCTATCGTCGTGATCTTCTGCCCAGTCTGAGTCTGAATAGGCAATTAACCTGGAGTTGGAATCACCATCATAACAAAGTGCATAGTCTTTTGTTCCCCTAAGGTAGTGCAAGACATATTGTGCGAGGTGCATGTGTTGCTTCGATGGGTTCGAGGCAAACTTGGTGAGTCTCATTATGGAAAAAGCAAGATCAGGCCAAGTACCGAGCATAGCATACATGATGCTACCAATGATGTTAAACTTCTACTATTTCATATGTTATCTAATCAGGCTCTCCTGATAAGGACTTTTTCTTATGTTCTGCTATGCTACTGTACATAGGTTACATTCCTTTTCTTCTTATCTATAGATAGCTGATTATACAAAGTTCCATTCGGCATTCCACTCGGTATCCATTCGGTATATCCATTTGGACTCCTCTCCATATACACTTGGTATCCACTTGGTGATCCGGATTACGACCTTACGATGACTCATAATCTGATTCATGATGACTCACGTAGTTTATGATTATGACTTGACATGACTCAGGCCTCATCTGATATGCCTACTGTATGATCAGATAATGCCTTCCTCTCATGTATATATACTGGGCCCAGATGCCCTCTAATGTAATCGTTCCTTCCTCTGCTTTCCTGTGTGCCTAACAGGACTCCCTCTAGCAGCTTCCCTCATAGGTTCGTTCACTAGCCTTTACAGCCACTCCCTATCACTCCTTTCAACAAATGACGCTCTGGTACTCAGTACGGAACACATCCATTGCAGTTTCCGTGTTCTTCTCCAAAACTGAACCAGCAGGTAGAGGTGTCTTTGCAGGCTTGCAATTAGACATTTGGAACCTCTCCAAAATGGTCTGAACGTATTCAGATTGATCAACTAAGATCTGTCACTTTTGATGATTACGATGAATCCTAAGTCCTAAAAAATGTTCTACTGGTCCAAGGTCGGTCATCTGGTACTCCTTCTTAAGATGATTCTTTATTTTTCCGATGAATGGTTTAGAATCCCCAAGAAGTAATAAGTTGTCTACATAGAGTACTACATAGCAGACTTGACCGTTGCTTCTACTGGAGTAAACGTAAACTCTGGCATCCAAATATGTCCATATGAACCCTTGGTTCAGAAGAGTTCGATGGATCTTAGTGTTCCATTGACGAGACACTTGCTTAAGACCATAGATGGCCTTCTTGAGGAGGCAGACCCAATCCTCCTTGCCTGGAACTACCCAGCCTTCAGGTTGTTCCATTTAGATTTCCTCTTCAAGTTCACCATTGAGGAAGGCTGTCTTGACGTCCATCAAGTCCATCTCCCAGTCTTCGAGTGTGGCATGCACAAACATGTATCTCAAAGACTCAAAACGACTGACTGGAGAAAAAGTCTCCTGGTAATCTTCACCCCAGACTTGAGTGAAGCCCTTGGCTACTAACCTGGCCTTCTACTGGCCATCATGCTTTCGCGCATACACCCATCTATTGTTGACTATCTTCCTGTTCTTGGGACAGGGAACCAAGATCCAGGCGCCGTTCTGCTCATGAGACTTCATTTCAGAGCCTTCAGCGGTGTGCCAGTGGTCCCATTCAAGGGATTTCCTTGCGTCTGAACGCGAGGTAGGAACTGACTCAGAGTAGCTAGCTTCCTTGAGAGCCTGCAGTATCATAAACACTTCCACATGCTGATCTCCATGAGTATCAGTACGACAGTCGATCCGAGCTGGAGGCTCATCACCATAAACATTGTCCTTATTCCTGTTTGCATTTCTCCCAGCATTCTCACGTCTAGGACGAGAATATTCAGGCTGAGGAGGCTGAACAGGTTCTGGACATTGTGCAGGTTCAGGGAGCTGACGGTCAGGTTGTCCCACTGGTTCCAGTTCATTGATGTCCTCTTGAACATCTTTGCTCTCTACCGGTAGAGGAAGTGGAATTTTGATCTGTTCCTTGTCATCATCCTCAGAATCAGAGTCTACAGGATCGAAAAGTGGTGGCCCCAGAGTCTTTGGATTGGCCAAATCTTTACGTGCCGGAAAGGAATCTTCATCAAAGGTCACATCACGAGACACATCAGGAAAAATTGATTTACCTTGACAAGGCTATAATGGCCTTCTTAGCTGAGCAACTCCATAACAAGGCAATTCAAGCCTTTTTGAACCAATCTCCTTGGCAACATAAGTCCCTTTCATCAAAGCCTTGCCAATAAACTGCTTTGCTTGCACAAAAAGCAAAATGGTAGATCCTGCAGCTCTCAAGTATCCAGTTTGGTAGCTTTTGCTTGCTTGATTGTCTAGCTTTCAATGTATGTTCTTGAGCATGGCTGAAGTTAGTACAATATATCCTCCAGCACTGCTTGTACATTGCCAATAATACCATCCTGAACATCACAGCTGCCTTGTATTTAGTTTCTCAAGTAGTAGATGGTTTGTAATTCACTCAGTTTCAGTCACACAATTTGTTATAGCCAGATATCCATCCATAATGTGTGCACTAGTAATACAGAACATTGAATACAAGCCATACATCACATATCCAACGCAAGCGCAAGCTACGAACATGAGAGACAACTCACTTCACGGTCAGGTATTCATGACGTTGTAGCTGTTCTGTGAGACTTGACAATCACATTTCAGCTGACAATGTACACCTGCTAGGTACCTGGGCACTCACCTTGGAGTTTGTGCGCCATTGCTCTGCCTCAAGAGTCCAGCTCCGTCTCTTCCTCAATGTCCGTTGTGTTGAGAGAAGATGCAGCCGGGGCCTGCACAGCAGAAGTGCGTATGGAGGAGGTGGGTGCGGAGGAGGTGGGCACAGAGGAGGCGGGCGCAGGAGAGGCGGGCGCAGACGATGCCAATGGCAGCAGAGCGGAGGTAGTGGGCAATGTGCCACCTGTCATTGTTCATCAGCTACATTCTGTTGAGCAGTTTGAATGTACCACTCACCGACCGGACACTCAGACACATCTGCAAGGAATTATGAGCACATCGTTGTTCAGAAATATAAATCCAACTCACCTTGGCTACCCAATGGCCCAGCACGATCAGGCAACATCGTCACTTCAATGTCCTTCCAGGACATGAAGTCACCGTCCTCGTTTCCATCCTCCTCGGACTTCGAGTCTTTCACCGCCTGCTGGGCAGCAACAGTTTTGCTTCCTCACAGTCAGTACACCCATGAATAGTGGCCATGATACCACTTACCAGACTCCAAGACTTGATGCGCTCAACTAGAAGCTCTAAGTCGTCGTCCTCGTCGGCACTGCCTTTGAAATCACTTGGTGTAATCGAACACTCGCCGATGCACTGGGTGGGGTTGATGGAACTGAGGGTGCCTCCGCCTTCAGTGGGGGGAGAGGATGGAGCAAACACTGTGGGTGCGTTAGTCCTTGTTTACATTGAGGTGGCGGTATATGTACGATCGGAACCTTGGTCGCTGCCGTCGTCAAAGAGCAGGCGGGGAGCAGGTTTGGTGAAGTCCGGGAGAGAGGGGGCGTCGAGCGGGTAGTCGTCCTCCTCAGAGGACACGATCCGGGGGCCAATGGTGTGTCGAGTCAGAGAGGACTGCATGAGGGAAAGGATCTGTGCGGCGAGAAGTAATAGAAGAGGGGAGAGATGTAGGCAGGACTTACCGAGTTTGAGTGACGAGGTCGAGCGACTACCGCAAGCGGATTGCACAGCGTGTTGGCAGGCAAAACCTCAGGCGGCTGCCGGTCCAGACACCACCTGGGCCAAGGAGTCCATGTGAAGCAAAGGAAGATGAATGCCAAAGTCCGCACCGTGGTAGCGTCCAATGGCAGGTACTAGATAGTGTCGAAGATAGAAAAGATATCACACTCACCTTCCCACTGAACCACACAGTGAACAGGCCAGACTTTCGACGGGCAACTGCACATTCAGCCAGCCAGCGCTCCGAGCGTATGACTCCCGCCCCCTGCACAAAGCACTTAATTTCCTTTTTAGAACGAATCCCGCGCCGCGGATTCGCAAAAATATGTCCGAGCGGGCAGGATTAGCCACCACTGAAGTGCAATGTGCCCTGCAACTCGAGGTAGTAAGCACAGTGCTGGAACAGGTTTAGTAGGTCTGATAAATGTAAGGTACGTACTGAAATAGGCTGTATATGGTGAGCAAATTGGATGGCGGCATATGCAAGTATGCAGCTGCACTGGCAAGTCAGCAGCTGTATACGTGCATGCCACTGAGGAACTGGGACACAGTTTTTTAGAACCTAGATGCAGATACAGGACACGTCTGCATGTATGTTAGGACATAAATGGAATAATTGGAAACTGACCTTTGGAAGGGCAAAAGAGCAAAAGGCGAGGAGCTCGATCAGCGCATTCGTTGTCTCCCGCCCGCGTACGGTACGCGACACTTCAAAAATGGTATCTCTGCGCTCTCCCAGGTGTCCGGGAGTGAGCGCAAAGACATGGCCCGCATTCTACTGGGCTGTCTTGTCGGGCACATTCCTCATGCACTCATGCTCACCCTCCGCACCCTCCTGGATTTCATTTACATCGCACAGTACTCGACTCATGACGACCAGACACTCAAGTACCTAGAGGACGCACTTGTGCAATACCACAAACACAAGGACATCCTCAAGACACTTGGTATACATCAGCACCTCAATATTCCAAAGTTTCACTCACTCGTTCACTATGCCGACTCTATACGCAGCCTTGGGACGACTGACAATTACAACACAGAGATGTTCGAGAGGCTGCACATCGACTGTGCCAAGAAGGCCTGGCGTGCCTCGAACCACAGGAACGAGCGGCCGCAGATGACCAAGTGGCTCGAACGGCGAGAGAAGATCGCCATGTTCGAGTCGCTATGTTTGCTGCTGCACACCTGCGACGCAGACACAGATGCAGACGAGGACACAGATGAGGACACAGACACACGGACACCCTCAATCTCTATGCCAACATCCGCCCCTCCCCCTCCCCCTCCTAAGACCGGCCTCTTCCTTCCCAAACACCCTTCCTCAGCTCGCCAATCTATTCATGCCATCGCCAACCGCCACTGCGCACCTGGATTCACCAAGGCCCTAAATCAACATGTCTATTCGATGAAGCTTGGTCGACCGCTTACCTCGCAGGAGCAGGAGAACACGAGCTCTTACCTCCCATTCAGCCGCATCGATACCTTCCATACCCTCAAATTCACAACTATTCCACTCACCAATAATCGACCAGAACACGACGTTGTGAAGGCAAGACCACGTATAGGCTCAGAGCCTGCAAGGTTTGATACAGTTGTTGTCTTGCATGACGACAACACTGAGGCTACAGGAGTCCAAGGTACGCACTTTTATTCCAATACCACCATTTGCAAGGAAGTACTGATTGATTTTCTCCACAAGGTACGCGTATTGGCCGCGTCAAAGTGATATTCAAGCTACCGGACACAATCTACGAGCATGGCAGCCTCAATGAGATGCATGCACCTGAGGAGTGGGCCACTCAAGGACCCCTAGCGTACGTCGAATGGTACGCAAACCTCCCGGCTTCTGCAGACCTGGTACATATGATGTACGAGGTCCGCAAGCTACCTCTACACACAGATGGTACACCAGCTGGTGAGATCATACCCCTCAGTATGATCCGCCAGTCATGTCAGTTGATACCTCGATTCCCAAAACCTACAAAAGAGTGTGTTGTAGCTACTGTACCAACTGACTGGACTTCAGACTCTGTTCTCGACAAAGCACAGAAGTTCTTACTGAATAATTGGGCTTCTAAGTATTCATACCAAACTCTATGGTAGTTTAGTCACAGTCTCTTAGTAGTAGCATCAATATATTGTATTCTGTGGAATAGAAAATGAAACATGAATAGCAGAACTTTGAATACAAAGATGAACTACACCAGCAACAATGATGGTCCTCATAAGTACAAAATGTAATGCATTTACATGGGATTTATGCCATGGTTACCATTCCATGCCATTCTGATGGCATTTCATTTACCTGAAAGTGAATAGTGATGTCAGCTGCCTTTGTCAAGGCCTGCAAGCCGGCAATTGCCTTTCGATGCACCAAAAGGCCAAATATGGTGGGACCATACTTGCCAAGGTAAATAGGTTTTTCCTGATGCACAACAATCCGTCGACTGGAGGCATCCCAGAACTTGTAGCCCTTGGAGCCTTGCTCATATCCAACGAAGATCATCTCGACTGCCTTCTTGTCGAGTTTCCCTTGTCTTTGTTCCTTTGGCACATGCACGAATGCCTTGCAACCGAATACTCTAAAGTATGAGATATCTGGGACCATGCCATCCCAGAGAGTTATCGGCATTGCCATTTAAGGCGTCACATAGGCTGGCGATTGTAAATATGGACAGTGGTATCAACCACAAGTTGCCAAAAACCGTGACTAAGACCAGCGTGGTGAAGCATAGCCATAGCCTTTTCCATGATTGTGCGATTCCAGCATTCATCTTGCCCATTTTGCTGAGGCGAGTGTGCTACCGTCTTTTGGTGAACTATTCCATAGAATTTAAGATGGGCCGTGAAAGCGTCAGAAGTATATTCCCCCCCTCGATCCGAGCGTACATTGATGAGTTTATGACCAGTAACATTCTCAGCCCATGCCTTAAAACCCTCGAACACTTGGAGTGACTCAGACTTATGACGAAGGTAATAAGTCATCCAGGAACGAAATGAAGGACTTAAAACCACCATTGACTGCTTGGGTACGCATAGGACCATCTTCGTTGGTATGAACCAACTCGAGAGGTTTGGTAGCACGTTTGTAAGACGTGGGGAAGGGGGCACAATGAGACTTGCCCCATTGACATCCTTCACAAGGGGATTGATCCTCAACCCCCACTGGATCGACACCCTTGGTATGATCAGGTAATCAGCGAATAACTTCCTTGGACGGATGCCCCATCCGGCACTGCCAGGTGTGAAAAGGGGTAGACAGCAGTGCTGCCATTTTCCTGTCCAGGACGTCCATAAACGAAAAATACAAGTTGTTTAGGAAGTTGTATGGTGCTTCCATAACAACATTGCCAGAAACTTTGCCATGCATAAATGGTTGGTCATAAATGACCATCTGACCTGAACCTTGAACGAGTGTATGTCCTGATTTCTCCACAATTCCAGTAGAAAACAAACAGCCAGAAGCTTGAGGAATATATGCGACATTAGATATGGTAATCATCATGCACTCTGTTCCAACTGTTGTTAAACCTTTGATGGTGCCAGATCCTAATGCTTCTATCTTAGCATCTCCTGCTGTACCAAAAACGATGGGAACCATGTACGGTTTGTAATCCCAGAAATATTCAAGTGAATTGACGACCGTCAGACTTGCTCCTGAGTCCATGAGCCACACAATGCGCTTGAATTGATGTGAATGAGACTTATTCACACCAGGGCAATAGAACGACGAGCTCAATTGTGCAGACCCAGCGTCGGCAGACGCGCCATTCTGTACAACAAGAGATGAAGCCACTAAAGAACCAGCAGTACGAGGGGGACAGACTCTACATGAAGGGTCCGTACAAGCCATGTACTTAGCCTCCTCGACTTCAATCACCAAAGCACCTTGACCATTTGATGAGGACAAACCAGACTGAGTGACCTTTGTCCCATCCATGGTAGTGTGAATGACTACCATGTTCGCCTTTTTACCATTGCCTTTGCCACCCTTCCCTTTCCCTTTGCCCTTGTCGCCATTGTTCTTGGGGTGCAGGTGTGGGTACTTGGTCCAGCATTGGTCTGAACTGTGTTTCTTGCCGCAGTGAGAGCAAGGACCGTTACCATTGTGTACTTTAACCTGGGAAGTCTTTGACGCAGACTGTCCCATTCCTGACTGGCGGAGAGATTCCTTGGAGAGAATTTTGCTCACAAGGGTCTCGACCTTTAGTTCCTTGAGAATGGTAGTCGCCATGATGGCCGACACCATTGTCAAGTAGCTTTCCGGGATTTTTGACATCAGAAGGAGAGCCTGGGTTGGCTCATCCAACGTAATGCCGCCATTGACGATGTCCTTAAGTATGGTTTGGATCTTCAAAATTTGATCCTGCATCGGCTTGTTGTCATCCATCTCTCTCGACTTGATGAGAGCTGAGAACTGTGACCAAATGTATGCTGCATCCGGAGTACCAAAATGTGCCTTGAGCGATGCCCACATGTCTGTTGCCGATTTCATGACCTCCTCACCCTCTACAGTCTCATAGAGAAGGTGATGAAAACTGTTGTCCGTGCACATGAGGATAACACCCTTGGCTCGGGTGTTCGCCTTCTTGTAATCCGCTTTGGTGAGGTCACTGGCCTTGAGAGCCTCATCGGCTTCGATAAACATTAGGTAGCCGAGCATCTGGCTCGACCACACCTTATAGTCCGAGGACTTTTTGAGGACAGGGATACTGTCAGCCTTCATGTCCGACATGGTGGACGTGAGAATATGAAATTCGAAGAAGTCTGAGACTTCTTCAGAAACAGAGGGTGGTGGTAAACTTTCAAGAACATAAGCAAGGTCAGGAGATAACCTTGATTCCTCTACTTCTTCTTGAGATGATGCTAGTAGTTCCTCTACGTTGTCTTCCTTGAAGAGATTCGATAGATCAGACGGTAAAGTAGTAGGAACAAATGATGGAGATAGGTTGACGGGAGAAACGTCAGGAGCAGGAGAAAACACTCTAGAGCCGGGGATAGATGGAGACCCGTACTCTGGGATTGAAGCAAGATGTTGAGGTTCAGGTTCAGAACCCTCAAAGAAACTAGAAGAAGCAAATACAGAATATGCATTGGTCTCTTGCCAGTTGTTGACCAGAATGCCCCAGTCTGTACCTTTGATGTACGGACCAGACCACCTATTCTTACAGACTACTTCTTCACATGACCAAAACTTGTATTCGGTTTCTTCAGGTCGTCGATGATAGTCCCTTCTTTCTGTGAAGTCGAATAGGTGCTGTTGACCTGTGCAGTCGAATGGAGTTTCTTCTGCTGATGATTCTGATGCTTCTGCTCCTAAATTTTCGTCTAGCAAATGCTCAGACGAAGCCACAATGTGATGCTTGACTTATGTATATTTCCAGTGATAGATATGCACCAAAAACGCTATGTACACTGACCTAAATACTAAAAACTGATCCAGTCCAAGTAGCCCCTGTTGGCTATGCTTGTCAGGTCCTTTGCGACCTTTCTGTACCACTTAACGAGCGGTTCCTGTGGCATCGAGAATTTGACAGTGCTGATGCAGCAACAAGCCCATGAGATGCTATCTCACTGCTGCTTAGACCACTGATTGGCCTTGTCGAAGTTGTCGCTGACCCAGTTGAGCTGGTCAGCGAAGCGGTGGAGGGCGCATTGGGAGTCTCCGAGAAGTGACTCGAAGAGGTACTTCTTGTCGAAGATTGCTTGATAGTGCTCGATTGTTGTGCTAACTTTCTTCTCGGACCTCTCTTGCTTCTAATGCCCACTGTCAACGAACTTTCCCATGCTCCGGGCCCAACAGAGGAGGGGCTTAACGGACATTGGGCACCACTTGGGTCTAATACTACATACACTACGAGCTCCTAACATCAGTCGTGGACCTGTTTGAAGTAGTCAGAACCCAACACAGCGAAACCTCGTGTCTCTATGGGTGACAGCTCACGCAGAGCGATGCCAAACACTCGCACTGCGAGCGTCAACCTGGACGTGACGACGAAAGTGCCGACGTCCAAACAACTCCCCCTAGAAGTATGCAATGCAATGAATAAGATGAGAGCGACACTGGACGCGGTGACTGACTGCCTACGCCAGTGGCAGTTGATCCCGGAAGACACTAGAGTGAGTAGTGAAGCACTGACGACCGGCCTCCTGCATTTCGCAGCGATGCCTAGGGCTAAGCTCGGCGCGTGGGCCATCGAGGTCATCTGCACCTTTGTGGTTTACGCACAGGATGTCCGTGCCAACAACCTGGCCGCCACGGTATGGGAGAGACTCAAACCTGTGATGGTGATCCGAGGTGAGCAACACGAAGACCTTGAGGAACTGCAACGGCAGCGAGGGGAGCAGCAACGGCGACAAGAGGAGCTCCTAGACGGGCAGGAGAGGGTACAGATGGAACTAGTGGGGGCAGTCAGGACACTGTCGAAGGAGGTCCACGGCCTGGCGGAAGGCCACGCACGGCTCACCAAAGAGCTGGATGGGGTGCGTACCCTGCAGACTGAACTGACAACAACTTTGGGACGGCTCGACACGACTACAACTAGGGCGGAGGCCCCGCAACCGCTGGCAGGCACGGCCCCTATGGGACGACCATCCTACGCTGCTACGGTCATGCACGTTCTCCTGATGTCACATGCAGCATCCATCGCCAGGCAGGAAGCACAGTTCCGCAAAGTCCTGATAGACATCAAGAAGACCGACGATGGCATGGCGGTGGCTCCCCTGTCAGCAGCCAAGTACGTCCAGAAGGCGATGGTCGCCCTTGACCTCATGCGCGCTGACAACCACCCACCCCTGGACAGCCTACGCTTCCTCACAGTGAAGCGCCTGGATCAAGGCGGGCTCCTGTACGAGGTCAATACAAAGGAGGGCGCGAGTTGGCTACAAAGACTGGAGAACATGTGCTTCTTCACTGATAAGTTCGGCCTCGACGCGGTTATACGCGCAAAGCACTACGCATGCCTGGTTCGGAATGCACCAACACACTTACGTCCAGAGGATGAACAGACACTCCGTGACCTGGAACAAGAGAACAAATGGAATAAAGTGGCGGCGCACTGGATCAAGCCAGTTGCAAAGTGTAGACAGGGACAGGAACACGTGCATCTGATACTAAAACTTAGCACCCCTCAGCGAGCCAACGAGACCATCATGAATGGCCTTTCGGTCATGGGTCTCCGACTCCTGGTGGAGAAGCTGCAAAAGGAGGCCCGTCGCTGCCTCCGTTGCCAGAAGCTCAAACCCAGACACATGGCATGTGATTGTGACATGATCAAGGACGTTTGCGGCACCTGTGGTGGCCTCCATACCACACAAGAATGCACTGAAGGCACCTGCTGCTGCGTCAACTGCCAAACCACGGATCACGCGTCGTGGGACCGTAAGTGCCCCGCTTTTGTGGAAGTGACGCGCAAAGTGCAGAAGGCCAACACCCTCGAGCGGTACCGTTTCTTCCCTATGGCAGATGACCTGAGGACGTGGGACCACCTCGACGGACCGGAGCTCCCACCTCGCGACCACATGGATGCCCCCGACTCCCACCGCACCCCCTTCTCATGGTCTGACGACGCTGACATCCACTACAGCAATCATGATGTGCCCCCAAATAGTAGGTATCGACGCTGCCGCCGCTCTCGCTCACGCACCTGTTCGCAATCACCCGATGGCACAATGCGCCCCCCAACACATGGGGCCAATAACACCCCGCTGGGTCCTGAGCGTGAGCGCCAACCTGAGCCCGAGTTGTCATGCCGCCCCCGCACCTACAGCATGCAAGAGACACCTGGGTGGCGCCAGACAACCCTAACACATGACGGCGGCCTGCGGCTATTCCCTTCGCAACCACGCACACCCTCTGTAAGTCACCCTCCTCCCCGTACCTAATGCCTGGCGACGCAAGATCGCTACGTTTCATTCAACTCAATGTCAACAAATCGAATATGAGTCAATCCGCGCTACTCCACAGTGTAGCGGACTTCGATTTAGTCTTTCTCCAAGAACCCCACATCGATTTCCTCAATAACACTCGAGCTTTGCAGCAATGGTGTGTCATTTACCCCCCGAAACACAAAGACTCACCCACGCGCACCCGCTCAGTTACCCTAATCCATACACGTATAGCCACTAATGGGTGGGCCGCTATCCCAGTTAATGACCCTGACATCACTGCGATATCGCTGATGTACGACATGGGCACAATTCACATCTTCAATGTCTACAACCCCCAGGACTCCTGCAGGGCACTCAATTCACTGGCGCGGGCGACACACGCTGTTTACGACCAACCTGAGCAGCAACTCGACGAACCACAGGTGATCTGGCTTGGCGACTTCAATCGCCACCACCCCATCTGGGAGGACGAGAGAAACACTCACCTCCTCACAGAGAAGTACCTGGACGAGGCCCAGCCTCTCATGAATCTACTCTATGTCTTCGACCTCCAGATGCTCCTTCCCCCTGCCACGCCTACTCTTGAGGCCACAAACTCGAAGAACCACACCTGGCCTGACAACATCTTTGCCTCGCAAGAGCTGGTGGGATCACTCATCCAATGCCACACAGCACTGGAGCTACGCCCTCCGTGTACCAACCACTACCCTGTCGTCACGGAACTCCAGGTGAACGTCCCCCACACGGCGCAGAACACATTCTGGAATTTCCGCAAGACCGATTGGCCTAGCTTCCGCAAGAGCCTGGCAATACGGCTCGTTGAGGACGTACCCTACCCTGATGGCAACATCCCATCGACTGATGTGTTCGATGACCTCCTGACACGGCTCCTCAGGGCACTACATGACACCATCAATGAGGAAGTACCAGAGACGCGACCACCGCCTTATGCAAAGAGGTGGTTCTCCAAGGAACTTGACGATATGCGCCGAGAGGTGAGTCGATCAGGCTGTGCAGCTTACAAGCTGCGAGACACCCCGCGCCACCCCATACACAAGGAGTACCGCAAGCTACGCAACCAATACGGCGACCTGATCAGACGCGCAAAGCGGGAGCACTGGGAGGCATGGATATCGGAAGTGGACATGAAGTCTGTGTGGATGATCGGCAAGTACGTCCACACGGGCTCCAGTGACGGCAGTCGTAGCAGCATACCACCAACACGCCGCCCGGGCAGCAACACTCCTATGCGACAGAGCGAGGAGAAGGGAAAGATCTTCTATGAGACATTCTTCCCGGCACTGCTGCAAGCGGCCACATGCCAACTTTGAGGAGCTTACCCAGAGGACGCATTCGAATTTACTAACATCTCTGACGTGCAGATCCTCAATGCATGCACACGCCTCAAGGAATTCAAAGCTCCGGGGCCAGACGGGATCCCCAACGAGGTTTACAAGCGCTGCGCCGACCTCCTCCTACCCTACCTTGGCTGACTCTACGGTGCTACTTTTGATCTCGGCTACTACCCTGCTGCATGGAAGGAATCAGTGACCGTGGTACTCCGTAAGCCTGGCTGCTCTGACTACTCCCTGGCAAAGTCCTACCGCCCCATCGCCCTCATGAATTGCATGGGTAAGATCCTCTCCTCATGTGTCACCGATATCCTCGAATACCACGTCAAGCGACTAGGCCTGCTACCGAACCACCACTTCGGCGGACATGCAGGACACACCACAACGGACTCCCTACACCTCATCACGAAGACGATACGTGATGCCTGGAGAACCAAGAAGGTAGCCTCAATACTCTTCCTCGACGTAGAGGCGGTGTTCCCAAGTGCAATCCCTGAGCGACTCTTCCACTGCATGCACAAACTCGGCATCCCAGCTACAATCGTGAACTGGCTCTGACGGAAGCTCTGGGGAAGACACACACGACTTTGTTTTGACGACTTCGTCTCCCAGCTCTTCGGAATCGTCAGTGGGATCGACCAGGGGTGCCCGCTCTCGGTGATCTTGTACAAAATCTATAACCTGCTACTCATGGAATGTGCTAACTCCCTTGCGCACACAAAGACCATGGCGTACATCGATGACATGGCGGCAGTGGTGGTAGGTGTTGAACAATAGAGAGCGCCTAACTAGGCAGCCGAGTTCACACACCGGTACTCCGGGTAACAGGAGTAACACATGCATCGTAGATAGAATCACATGCATCAGGATTGGTACTATACAGTAGCTTAGTCAGACGGTCTCCTACATGTATATAAGGACCCCTGTAGCGTAGTACAATCCAAGTCGCTCAACAGCAACTTTGTGTGCACCAAGCCTCACAGCTCAACAACCAGGTAAGTTAGCATCCCGCTACACTGCGTAAGAGTAGCCTGCTCGTCAGGTTATGAGCCCTGAACACTGCGCGGTACTGCGCCTATATAGCTGCGTCCGCTGCGGGTCAGGATAGCTTACCTGGACGTCACCCTTAGGGGCTTTGACGTCAATGGGAGACTTTGCGCCTATATGGCTGCAGGTCGTGCACAGCTCAGCTGTCGCCATCCCAAACAATGAGTCCAGTGTGGTGTCAGCGCCGTCTCGGCAGCATAAGTCAGAGCGCTGATAATGCGTTCCTAGAACCATATCACCAACCGCTCTACCACCACCAACAAACAAGAAAAATGTCGAACTCTCTGCAGAACCTCGTCCCCGTCCTCGACGGATCGAACTACCGCCGATGGGCCGATTTGATGAAGGCGTACCTGCAGTCGCAAGGCGTCTGGATTCTCATCGAGATACCCGACGGCTTCGATGAGCCTGTTTTGGCTACGGACGGGGGAAACCGCGCAGAGGTCCTCGAATGGATGCAGATGCAATCCAAGGCCACGGGCAGCATTCGATTGCGCCTAAGCGTCGAAGTCGCACAGCTCGTCAGAACAAAGACGACTGCGAAAACTATCTGGAATACCCTGAAAGGGCTCTACGGAGGGACTAGCGCCATGGGGGCTTTTGCCTTCTTCAAGGCAGCTGTAAACGTCCGTATTCCGGCCAACGAGCACCCCGGCCCTGCGATCTCAAAGATCCAGAGCAACCTCGACGAGCTCGATGGAGCTGGCCTCTCTCTGCCGCCGCAGATGAGAACCCTCATAATTTTGGGGGCCGCTCCACCTCGGTATGAGACAGCTATCCAGCTGGCCCTCAACAAGATAGAGATCAAGGATCTCACGCCGAGCAGCGCCCAGGATGCCTTAACCGCTTCCTGGGAACAGTTGAAGAACAAGGGGCAGCAGTCCGCCCAGAAAATCTCTGCTATCAAGCAGAAGAAGGGAAATCCCTCCTTCTCGCAGCAGCAGCGCCCTGAGGGCAGCAGCAGCGCGGGTAAGAAGGAGTGGAAGGACAAGGGCAAGGAGAAAGCAAAGGGCTTTACTCCTAGGGGAAAGCGCGGCGGTAAAAACTGTGGTAAGCCGCATTCGCACGACGAACATGCAGAAATGCACATCGCCGACACAGTGTCGATCCCCGCCCCGACGACCAGCACCGTCGTCGAGTTAGCGCCTTCGGGCAGCAGGACTCGAAAGGTCGCAGCACCTGCTCCTAACAAGGGCAAGAAGCGCGCACGCGGTGATTGGCTCGGAGAAGCCCTCCAGCTCGCAAAGGACCTAGACGTCGCCGGCACGCCGGAGACAATCCGCGCACTGAAGGAAGTCGTGAGCTCCGCTCACATCGAAGAAGTCCCCTCCGACACCGAGTCGCGCGCTTCAAAGCGCAGCAAGCTCAGTGACGAAGACATGGCCGATCGCATCGACGAGGTCATGCGAGATGAATACATCAGCGAGGACGACGACTTCCGCGATGCCGAAGAAAGGTCCATCGTCTGGGCAACAGACGAAGAAGACATCGACGCGCACGACGCCGAGTTAAACGGCATGATAGCGCAGGCCGCGGGCCTTGCGCCCCCTATCGTCGATAAAAGCTTTCGGAACCCATTAACGGGTGAGCTCCGCTGCATGGAGCCATACGATGGCTACGACGACTGGGGTAATGAGTATGTCGCTCAAATTCCTAACCCTAAGCAAGTTGCTAACAGCGCTTTAACAGCCGCTTCTAACTTGCACAACGGCGCTCGGACATTAGTTAATGTATCTCGTAGCGGCTTAAAAATTATACAATGTATTCATTCGCGCGATTTCGCTGCGTGCTCACGTTGTAAGGGAAAAGGAAAAAGTCGCTTTTCAGTGAATGAGTGGCTACTGGACTCAGGTGCATCTTTGCACATTACAAATGATATAAGAGACTTCTCAGAATTCGAGTACCTCCAGACTCCTATCCGTACTCAAACGGCACAACAAGGAGCGGTAGGAAGCATAATTGCTAAAGGAACTGTGTTCCTAAACTACCAAATAGACGAACAATGGCTGCAGACGCGCCTATACCCTGTCTATTATATGGAGAATTGCTCTGCTCGTCTCTTGTCATTGGGAATGTTCCTCCAAGATGGACTAGACTTGCGCGCAACAGCGCAGCATATCAGTCTGTATGAACCAGGAGCGCGGAAACCTCTATTCAGGTTTACACCGCAGCACCCAGACACTACCACCTTCACCCTCGTGGCTGAATCGGGTGAAAACGTTCAGAATATTTATGTGAACGTAAATGAAGTCGATTATTCGACTATGCATCGCCGCTTTGCGCACCCTTCAAAGGACGTGCTTGCAAAGGCGAAGGAGCATACATCTGGATTTCCCAGAAAGGTGGAGATTCCTAAGGACTCACCAATATGCCAAGGATGTGCAAAAGGGAAAATGCACTCTAAGTCTTTCCCGCCGTCCAACTACCGGGCCAAGGTACCGTTTGAACTTATTCATTCGGATTTAAAATCCTTCCCAGTAGATTCCTATCATAAGTACAAATATTACATACTATACTATGATGACGCTTCATCGCATGCGTGGACTGTAAATCTGCGCAAGAAATCTGCAGCGATTACAGCTACAAGGCAACTCCTAGCCATGGTGAAAACTAAATATGGAAAGACAGTGCAGAAGTGGTTGTCTGATGCAGGGGGAGAATACGTCTCCGCTGCATTCAAAGACCTTCTAAAGGATAATGGCATAGAGATCCTTCAGAGCTCGCCGCATACTCCTCAGGAGAATGGCAGAGCTGAGCGTTTCAACAGGACGCTCATGGACAAAGCAGAGGCAATGCGCCATGATGCTTGTCTACCTCCATCCTGGTGGGAATTCGCCGTGGATCATGCAGTCCATGTTTACAACAGGACGCCAATTCGTCGCCTTAATTGGCTTACCCCCTACGAATTGATAAACGGCGAGCCGCCATCTGTGGCGCACCTGCGCGTTTTCGGCTGCGGTGCGTATGTCTTCATACCCAAGGACGTTAGAAAAAACGGTCTATCGCCCAAATCGGAGCTGATGGTTTACCTTGGGGGAGATGGCTCTACAGAGCGCACTGGCGGATGGCTCTTCATGAGAGCACCAGATAATGTTTTGTTCAGATCATCCACCGCGATGTTTGACGAAACAATGTTTCCTAAGTGCCCTTTGACAAATCGTCGGGGTACAACTCGAGTTTGGCCACCTCGAGAAGAAATGATCCCAGAAAATCAACCAAATACCACACCTCAGGTAGATGAGGATGATAATGATGATCATCCAAAACATCACCTTCCTAAAAGGGGAAACGGTCATGTTCATGACGATGAACAGGAGCTGCAGGATGCGCCCGTAGACCCAGTACCGCCGCCCCATGCACCGGTAGAACACCCTGCGCCCCCAGTGGAGCCACGACGTTCAGCAAGGGAGCGGAGACCAGTAACTCGTAGAGGTAATGTCTATGGAGAGCAGCGGAAGCCCCAAGACATAGTAAAGGACATCGAAAATCAGGGGAGATGGAAAAAGATGGTCGGTGAGGATGCGAGTAGCTCCCGTACCAAAACCGGACCACAAAGGCAGCAAAGACAACAGGGTCCCGGACCTAGTTCTGCGCCAAATCCTCCTCCACGCGACGAACCTGTCGAGTCCGCCCCATCCGATGAGGATGAAGCGCAAAGCGCTGAGTTACTACTGGCAGAATTATGCCGGGAAGGGGGAGTTAAGTTAGTCGAGTTGCTGCTTGCAAAAGCGCTACCCACCCTCGACAACGATCTACCAGACGGGACCAGCCCGAGAGAATGGTCATTCCGCGATATACTAAAGCTACCTAAAAAGGAGCTTGAGGAGTGGATGGCAGCGTGTCGCGAAGAACTTGAGGCACTTCGCAAACGCAATGTCTATGAACTGGTTGACCGTCCTAAGGGACGTAAGGTCACTAAAAACCGCTGGGTATTCGACGTCAAAACTGACGGTCGTAAAAAGGCCAGATTGGTCGCCAAAGGTTACTCCCAGATTGAAGGCCTTGACTATGACCAGGTCTTCTCTCCAGTCGTACGCTTTGAGACTGTACGCCTAATCCTCGCCTTAGCTGCGCTTGAGGATATGCATGTCTCCGGACTAGACGTCCGTAATGCCTATCTCTATGGCAAGCTCGACGAGGAGATTTACATGGAGCAGCCTGAAGGCTTTGCAGTACCAGGCCAAGAGCACAAAGTACTCTGGTTACTTCGCGCTCTCTATGGACTTAAGCAGGCAGGGCTTGCGTGGTGGCGCACCCTCAATGAGTCCCTAAAGGAACTTGGCTGTAAACGCCTCGTATCCGACGCCGGAATATTTGTCTATAGGACAAAAGATGGTCGCTTCGTGCTGATCATTGTCTATGTAGACGATGCCATATTTTGTGGCAAGGATAAGACCCTAGTCCTTTCATTAAAGGACCGCTTCATGAAGAAGTGGGAGTGTCGCGACTTAGGCGACGTCAAGGAATTTCTGCGCATGCGCATAACTCGGAAAGGCCGCGAAATCCATTTGGATCAATGCGCCTACCTTGAGAAAGTGCTGCAGCGCTGTGGCATGCAGAACGCTAAATCTGCGCCAACTCCACTCCCTGCTGGATACAAGCCTGTTGCCAATACTGGCACAGCTGACCCAGCGCTTCGAAGCAAGTACCAGACCGTCATCGGTTCCTTGCTATACCTAATGCTTGGAACTCGACCTGACATTTGCTACGCCGTGACATTACTTGCGCAATTTGCAGCAAATCCGTCACAGGACCATTTAAACAGAGCGCTGTATATCTGCCGCTATTTAATTGGTACAAAATCCTATGCGCTAGTTTATGAAGGACAAAGCGGCAATGGATTATTGGCGTGCACTGACTCTGACTGGGCAGACAGCCCAGAAGCCAGAAAGTCACGGTCTGGGCACTTCTTAAAGTTCGCGAACGGCGCGTTCAGTTGGCTGTCTAGAAGACAGAAGACAGTTGCCCTGTCATCCACTGAAGCCGAGTATATGTCGCTGAGCGATTGCTCGCGGCAAGTAGCTTGGATAAAGATGCTCCTGGAGGAGATCGGCTACAAGCTCGGACCGCTGCCTATCTGCTCGGACAATCAGGGAGCAATATTCATTAGCTCAAATCCCATCACGGAACGTCGGTCTAAACACATTGACATTCGTTACCACTATGTGAGGGAGCTAGTAGAAGACAAAAAAGTCGAAGTCTTCTACGTAAGCACTGATGACAATCCGGCAGACTTGTTCACTAAGAACTTGGGTCGTATCAAATTCCTCAAGTTCAGAGGAATGCTCGGACTAAGATTTTACGATTAGAAGTCCAGCATAGTTGGCTGCACTATGCGCCATTTAATGCTTGCGCGCATCTACCGCTGCACTTAGCAAGGGGGAGTGTTGAACAATAGAGAGCGCCTAACTAGGCAGCCGAGTTCACACACCGGTACTCTGGGTAACAGGAGTAACACATGCATCGTAGATAGAATCACATGCATCAGGATTGGTACTATACAGTAGCTTAGTCAGACGGTCTCCTACATGTATATAAGGACCCCTGTAGCGTAGTACAATCCAAGTCGCTCAACAGCAACTTTGTGTGCACCAAGCCTCACAGCTCAACAACCAGGTAAGTTAGCGTCCCGCTACACTGCGTAAGTAAGCCTGCTCGTCAGTAGGGAAGACATTGCAGGACACCACCACAGAGCTTTCGAGCTACATGACCCACCCTGGCAGTGCCCTCAACTGGTCCCGCTCCAGCAATTCACTCTTCAATGTGCCTAAAATAGCGCTTGTACACTTCAATCCAAGACTCAAGGCAGATGACCCGGGACCTGAGCTAGCCCTTCCGGCGGGCGTGGTGAAGCCGTCTACCTGCACGAAGTTCCTCGGGGTGCTAGTTGATAACAAACTCAAATTCAAACAGCATGTCGAATACGCACTGGCGAAGGGCACAAAATGGCTTCAGCAATTTGGAAGGCTCGCACGACCCAAGAATGGGCTGAAAGCCAAGCATGTACTGACCCTGTACAAACAAATGCTTCTCCCCGCCATGCTTTATGCGGCAAGCATCTGGATCGTCCCCCAACGGAAGATAGCAGGCCGGACACGCACATACAGATCAGTCGGCATCATACACAAGCTTACTCACATCCACCGACAGGCATGCATTCTGATCATGGGCGCGATGCGTGGAATGGCAACCGACATCCTCGAGGCCCACCTCAACCTGCCCCCCTTCCACCTTCTAGTAGACACGCACATCGCGCATGAAGCCACCCGACTCTGCTCTCTCCCCGCGTCCCACCCCCTGTACCCCCACGTGCGACAAGCGTCGAGGATGGTGCAGCACCACCGCAGCCCTATGCATGAAGTGCTCGCTGCATATGACCTCAAACTCGACAACATAGAGACTATCGAGGCTGTACAACTCCCTCCCGGCTGGCGCCCACCATTCCCAGTGGAGATAGCGCGTGATAAGGAGAGCGCAGCCAACCGCAAGGCAACCTGGCTTGCAAGAGCAGGCCACCGCTTATACACGGACGGCTCTGACTGCAACGGCGGAGTCGGAGCATCAGCGGTACTCTACAAGCAAGGCGAAGAACAGCCCGTCATCTTATGCTACCACCTCGGCCCCTCATCAAGACACTCTGTATATGAGGCCAAAATCGTCGGACTCATCCTTGGCATCCACCTCCTCCTACAGCTTATCAGCACCAGTGTGGCGTCTTGCGCGGCAGACAACACTCCTTGCCTACTTGCCATCCAGAACCGACGACCGCACCCAGCGCACCACCTGATAGATCGACTCCTGACCAGCCTGGACAAACTTCGGCAGCATCACCCCGGCCTCAGGCTCACTTTCCGGTGGGTCCCGGGTCACCGCAACCTTGATGGGAATGAGCGTGCGGATGCAGAGGCGAAGAGAGAAGCACACCATGAAACCAGCCCATCTGCCGAGCTCCCCCTGTGGCTAACTAAGGGGCCACTGCCTGCCAGCCTCTCAAAGGTCAGACAAGCACTCAACAACACATTCAAAAAGACGGTGATTACCGAATGGAAGGAGTCACCACGCGCTATGCGCGCAGCGTGCATCGACCCGAACCTCCCCTCAAAGAAGTTCCTCCTACTCATAGCACCCCTCCCCCGACGACAGGCCAGCCTCCTCATCCAGCTACGCACTGGTCACGCGCCCCTCAACCAGCACCTACATTGCATCACAAAAGCTGATACCAACCAATGCCCCAAATGCGAGCAGGCACGCGAAACGGTGGCACATTTCGTCCTCGACTGCCCTGAATATGAGGAGGCCCGGGCGTGCATGTTCTTCAAGTTGGGACCTCCTGCTTCCTTGCTACAGTACCTCCTCACAGATCCCAAAGCTATGAAGCCCCTGTTCCGCTTTATCCACGACACACACCGCTTCGCGGCAACTTATGACAACCTTCTCCTCCCCAACACTGGCTGAACCTCATGGTGGCCACCTCCAAGCTCTCCCCTGCACGATTGACCCACTGCGAGCACACACTATACGCCTGGCCCTCCCCATACTATACTCTATCCACTCTCTTCCCCCCCACCCTCCTCCCCCTAGCGCGCGCAGTTGGAGCCTCTCACACGTTCGATCCAAGTACACTAGTATACGACTCACTTTCCCTCTTATCTCTCATACTTTACTACTACATCCTACTGTACATGTCTCCCTACTCCCTCTGCCTCGGCGGAGGGTGCTTACTCAGCCTGACATAGACAGCACCCCCCCAGTAGTTACTGCCCCCCCTGTGACGAGCAGGCTACTCTTACGCAGTGTAGCGGGACGCTAGCTTACCTGGTTTGTTAGCTGTGAGGCTTGGTGCACACAAAGTTGCTGTTGAGCGACTTGGATTGTACTACGCTACAGGGGTCCTTATATACATGTAGGAGACCGTCTGACTAAGCTACTGTATAGTACCAATCCTGATGCATGTGATTCTATCTACGATGCATGTGTTACTCCTGTTACCCGGAGTACCGGTGTGTGAACCCGGCTGCCTAGTTAGGCGCTCTCTATTGTTCAACACTCCCCCTTGCTAAGTGCAGCGGTAGATGCGCGCAAGCATTAAATGGCGCATAGTGCAGCCAACTATGCTGGACTTCTAATCGTAAAATCTTAGTCCGAGCATTCCTCTGAACTTGAGGAATTTGATACGACCCAAGTTCTTAGTGAACAAGTCTGCCGGATTGTCATCAGTGCTTACGTAGAAGACTTCGACTTTCTTGTCTTCTACTAGCTCCCTCACGTAGTGGTAACGAATGTCAATGTGTTTAGACCGACGTTCCGTGATGGGATTGGAGCTAATGAATATTGCTCCCTGATTGTCCGAACAGATGGGCAGCGGGCCAAGCTTGTAGCCGATCTCCTCCAGGAGCATCTTTATCCAAGCTACTTGTCGCGAGCAATCGCTCAGCGACATATACTCAGCTTCAGTGGATGACAGGGCAACTGTCTTCTGTCTTCTAGACAGCCAACTGAACGCGCCGTTCGCGAACTTTAAAAAATGCCCAGACCGTGACTTTCTGGCTTCTGGGCTGTCTGCCCAGTCAGAGTCAGTGCACGCCAATAATCCATTGCCGCTTTGTCCTTCATAAACTAGCGCATAGGATTTTGTACCAATTAAGTAGCGGCAGATATACAGCGCTCTGTTTAAATGGTCCTGTGACGGATTTGCTGCAAATTGCGCAAGTAATGTCACAGCATAGCAAATGTCAGGTCGAGTTCCAAGCATTAGATATAGCAAGGAACCGATGACAGTCTGGTACTTGCTTCGAAGCGCTGGATCAGCTGTGCCAGTATTGGCGACAGCTTTGTATCCAGCAGGGAGTGGAGTTGGCGCAGGTTTAGCGTTCTGCATGCCACAGCGCTGCAGCACTTTCTCAAGGTAGGCGCATTGATCCAAATGGATTTCGCGGCCTTTCCGAGTTATGCGCATGCGCAGAAATTCCTTGACGTCGCCTAAGTCGCGACACTCCCACTTCTTCATGAAGCGGTCCTTTAATGAAAGGACTAGGGTCTTATCCTTGCCACAAAATATGGCATCGTCTACATAGACAATGATCAGCACGAAGCGACCATCTTTTGTCCTATAGACAAATATTCCGGCGTCGGATACGAGGCGTTTACAGCCAAGTTCCTTTAGGGACTCATTGAGGGTGCGCCACCACGCAAGCCCTGCCTGCTTAAGTCCATAGAGAGCGCGAAGTAACCAGAGTACTTTGTGCTCTTGGCCTGGTACTGCAAAGCCTTCAGGCTGCTCCATGTAAATCTCCTCGTCGAGCTTGCCATAGAGATAGGCATTACGGACGTCTAGTCCGGAGACATGCATATCCTCAAGCGCAGCTAAGGCGAGGATTAGGCGTACAGTCTCAAAGCGTACGACTGGAGAGAAGACCTGGTCATAGTCAAGGCCTTCAATCTGGGAGTAACCTTTGGCGACCAATCTGGCCTTTTTACGACCGTCAGTTTTGACGTCGAATACCCAGCGGTTTTTAGTGACCTTACGTCCCTTAGGACGGTCAACCAGTTCATAGACATTGCGTTTGCGAAGTGCCTCAAGTTCTTCGCGACACGCTGCCATCCACTCCTCAAGCTCCTTTTTAGGTAGCTTTAGTATATCGCGGAATGACCATTCTCTCGGGCTGGTCCCGTCTGGTAGATCGTTGTCGAGGGTGGGTAGCGCTTTTGCAAGCAGCAACTCGACTAACTTAACTCCCCCTTCCCGGCATAATTCTGCCAGTAGTAACTCAGCGCTTTGCGCTTCATCCTCATCGGATGGGGCGGACTCGACAGGTTCGTCGCGTGGAGGAGGATTTGGCGCAGAACTAGGTCCGGGACCCTGTTGTCTTTGCTGCCTTTGTGGTCCGGTTTTGGTACGGGAGCTACTCGCATCCTCACCGACCATCTTTTTCCATCTCCCCTGATTTTCGATGTCCTTTACTATGTCTTGGGGCTTCCGCTGCTCTCCATAGACATTACCTCTACGAGTTACTGGTCTCCGCTCCCTTGCTGAACGTCGTGGCTCCACTGGGGGCGCAGGGTGTTCTACCGGTGCATGGGGCGGCGGTACTGGGTCTACGGGCGCATCCTGCAGCTCCTGTTCATCGTCATGAACATGACCGTTTCCCCTTTTAGGAAGGTGATGTTTTGGATGATCATCATTATCATCCTCATCTACCTGAGGTGTGGTATTTGGTTGATTTTCTGGGATCATTTCTTCTCGAGGTGGCCAAACTCGAGTTGTACCCCGACGATTTGTCAAAGGGCACTTAGGAAACATTGTTTCGTCAAACATCGCGGTGGATGATCTGAACAAAACATTATCTGGTGCTCTCATGAAGAGCCATCCGCCAGTGCGCTCTGTAGAGCCATCTCCCCCAAGGTAAACCATCAGCTCCGATTTGGGCGATAGACCGTTTTTTCTAACGTCCTTGGGTATGAAGACATACGCACCGCAGCCGAAAACGCGCAGGTGCGCCACAGATGGCGGCTCGCCGTTTATCAATTCGTAGGGGGTAAGCCAATTAAGGCGACGAATTGGCGTCCTGTTGTAAACATGGACTGCATGATCCACGGCGAATTCCCACCAGGATGGAGGTAGACAAGCATCATGGCGCATTGCCTCTGCTTTGTCCATGAGCGTCCTGTTGAAACGCTCAGCTCTGCCATTCTCCTGAGGAGTATGCGGCGAGCTCTGAAGGATCTCTATGCCATTATCCTTTAGAAGGTCTTTGAATGCAGCGGAGACGTATTCTCCCCCTGCATCAGACAACCACTTCTGCACTGTCTTTCCATATTTAGTTTTCACCATGGCTAGGAGTTGCCTTGTAGCTGTAATCGCTGCAGATTTCTTGCGCAGATTTACAGTCCACGCATGCGATGAAGCGTCATCATAGTATAGTATGTAATATTTGTACTTATGATAGGAATCTACTGGGAAGGATTTTAAATCCGAATGAATAAGTTCAAACGGTACCTTGGCCCGGTAGTTGGACGGCGGGAAAGACTTAGAGTGCATTTTCCCTTTTGCACATCCTTGGCATATTGGTGAGTCCTTAGGAATCTCCACCTTTCTGGGAAATCCAGATGTATGCTCCTTCGCCTTTGCAAGCACGTCCTTTGAAGGGTGCGCAAAGCGGCGATGCATAGTCGAATAATCGACTTCATTTACGTTCACATAAATATTCTGAACGTTTTCACCCGATTCAGCCACGAGGGTGAAGGTGGTAGTGTCTGGGTGCTGCGGTGTAAACCTGAATAGAGGTTTCCGCGCTCCTGGTTCATACAGACTGATATGCTGCGCTGTTGCGCGCAAGTCTAGTCCATCTTGGAGGAACATTCCCAATGACAAGAGACGAGCAGAGCAATTCTCCATATAATAGACAGGGTATAGGCGCGTCTGCAGCCATTGTTCGTCTATTTGGTAGTTTAGGAACACAGTTCCTTTAGCAATTATGCTTCCTACCGCTCCTTGTTGTGCCGTTTGAGTACGGATAGGAGTCTGGAGGTACTCGAATTCTGAGAAGTCTCTTATATCATTTGTAATGTGCAAAGATGCACCTGAGTCCAGTAGCCACTCATTCACTGAAAAGCGACTTTTTCCTTTTCCCTTACAACGTGAGCACGCAGCGAAATCGCGCGAATGAATACATTGTATAATTTTTAAGCCGCTACGAGATACATTAACTAATGTCCGAGCGCCGTTGTGCAAGTTAGAAGCGGCTGTTAAAGCGCTGTTAGCAACTTGCTTAGGGTTAGGAATTTGAGCGACATACTCATTACCCCAGTCGTCGTAGCCATCGTATGGCTCCATGCAGCGGAGCTCACCCGTTAATGGGTTCCGAAAGCTTTTATCGACGATAGGGGGCGCAAGGCCCGCGGCCTGCGCTATCATGCCGTTTAACTCGGCGTCGTGCGCGTCGATGTCTTCTTCGTCTGTTGCCCAGACGATGGACCTTTCTTCGGCATCGCGGAAGTCGTCGTCCTCGCTGATGTATTCATCTCGCATGACCTCGTCGATGCGATCGGCCATGTCTTCGTCACTGAGCTTGCTGCGCTTTGAAGCGCGCGACTCGGTGTCGGAGGGGACTTCTTCGATGTGAGCGGAGCTCACGACTTCCTTCAGTGCGCGGATTGTCTCCGGCGTGCCGGCGACGTCTAGGTCCTTTGCGAGCTGGAGGGCTTCTCCGAGCCAATCACCGCGTGCGCGCTTCTTGCCCTTGTTAGGAGCAGGTGCTGCGACCTTTCGAGTCCTGCTGCCCGAAGGCGCTAACTCGACGACGGTGCTGGTCGTCGGGGCGGGGATCGACACTGTGTCGGCGATGTGCATTTCTGCATGTTCGTCGTGCGAATGCGGCTTACCACAGTTTTTACCGCCGCGCTTTCCCCTAGGAGTAAAGCCCTTTGCTTTCTCCTTGCCCTTGTCCTTCCACTCCTTCTTACCCGCGCTGCTGCTGCCCTCAGGGCGCTGCTGCTGCGAGAAGGAGGGATTTCCCTTCTTCTGCTTGATAGCAGAGATTTTCTGGGCGGACTGCTGCCCCTTGTTCTTCAACTGTTCCCAGGAAGCGGTTAAGGCATCCTGGGCGCTGCTCGGCGTGAGATCCTTGATCTCTATCTTGTTGAGGGCCAGCTGGATAGCTGTCTCATACCGAGGTGGAGCGGCCCCCAAAATTATGAGGGTTCTCATCTGCGGCGGCAGAGAGAGGCCAGCTCCATCGAGCTCGTCGAGGTTGCTCTGGATCTTTGAGATCGCAGGGCCGGGGTGCTCGTTGGCCGGAATACGGACGTTTACAGCTGCCTTGAAGAAGGCAAAAGCCCCCATGGCGCTAGTCCCTCCGTAGAGCCCTTTCAGGGTATTCCAGATAGTTTTCGCAGTCGTCTTTGTTCTGACGAGCTGTGCGACTTCGACGCTTAGGTGCAATCGAATGCTGCCCGTGGCCTTGGATTGCATCTGCATCCATTCGAGGACCTCTGCGCGGTTTCCCCCGTCCGTAGCCAAAACAGGCTCATCGAAGCCGTCGGGTATCTCGATGAGAATCCAGACGCCTTGCGACTGCAGGTACGCCTTCATCAAATCGGCCCATCGGCGGTAGTTCGATCCGTCGAGGACGGGGACGAGGTTCTGCAGAGAGTTCGACATTTTTCTTGTTTGTTGGTGGTGGTAGAGCGGTTGGTGATATGGTTCTAGGAACACATTATCAGTGCTCTGTCTTATGCTGCCGGGGCGGCGCTGACACCACACTGGACTCATTGTTTGGGATGGCGACAGCGAAGCTGTGCACGACCTGCAGCCATATAGGCGCAAAGTCTCCCCCTGACGTCAAAGCCCCTAAGGGCGACGTCCAGGCAAGCTATCCTGACCCGCAGCAGACGCAGCCATAAAGGCGCAGTACCGCGCAGTGTTCAGGGCTCATAACCTGACGAGCAGGCTACTCTTACGCAGTGTAGCGGGACGCTAGCTTACCTGGTTTGTTAGCTGTGAGGCTTGATGCACACAAAGTTGCTGTTGAGCGACTTGGATTGTACTACACTACAGGGGTCCTTATATACATGTAGGAGACCGTCTGACTAAGCTACTGTATAGTACCAATCCTGATGCATGTGATTCTATCTACGATGCATGTGTTACTCCTGTTACCCGGAGTACCGGTGTGTGAACCCGGCTGCCTAGTTAGGCGCTCTCTATTGTTCAACACCCTGTACGAATCACGTCTACATAGGGCCCTGCCCTCGCAGACACTAAATGGATTCAAAAAAAAAAAATTCTTCTCCAGAATCCCGACAACTTCTTCTGTAGACTTCTTCTTGAAGTCAGGGAGCGGGCGAGGAGCAGGAGCGGAAAGATGTTCAGCAAGTGAACGCGGCTGGCCGGCGGGGTTGGAGCGGACAGGAGCGGGGAGCAGGTGCGACTGGAATCACAAAAATGTTAGATCCAAGATTGAACTTGATGCAGTAGAGTCAGCGTCAATGGACCTTTCTCTCAGGTCTCGTTGGAGGATAAACTTTGTGCAAACGGCGCAAAGGCCCACTGGAAATTTGATCCTTTAGTGCTTTCAGCACTTCAGGTCGTCAAACGCTGAGTCTATGATAAGACTAGCAAAGTGCTACACTTACTCCTAGGAGCGTAGTCTTGAAGGGATCCTGCAGGGATAAAACAACTAGGTTTGTGCGTGTAGCGCAGGGCTCATAACCTGTTGAAGGAGTGAAATGAGAGTGGCTGTAAGGCAAGTGAACGAACCTGTGAGGGGAACTGCTGGAGGGAGTCCCGTTAGGCACACAGGAGAGCAGAGGAAGGAATGATACATTAGAGGGCGTCCCAGCCCAGTATATATACATGTGTGAGACCATCACCTGATGGTCGAGTCATCCTGAGTCATCAGCATAAACTACATGAGTAAGTGTTAGTAAGACAGAAGGCCGGAACTCCTGGTAACCAGTAATATCAGATGCTAAGGGAGCGGAGGCCCGGAGGTCTGTTATCTAATCTACTGTGTCAGGACGAGAGATAACGAGTCCTGCAGATAAGATATGAGCGAAAGGAATGTAAGCTACAGTAAGGTAAGTAGTGTTGCAGAACACTAGATAAGTCTATATCAGGCAAGCCTGATAAGATAACGCCTGAAATGGTAGAAGTTCAACACAGTGTGCGCTGCTTGTGCTCAGAGGGTTTATGGCAAAGAGTGCAAGGAAGATTGCCGAGTGTCATGTATATGGGATAGGCAGATTTGTTGCCAGAGAACTGTGTGAGTTGTGTCTTGTCTGTTGCAATAATTACAGGCACAACAGCAGCACCAACTGGCAGGAGTGACTAGAGGTACTCCAATTAATATGATAACACTGACATAATAATGAACATACTTGCCTGTACAGCATGCCACCACTCACCACTCCACATTTCATTGTAGATGCATTGCATGCAGGACACATCCCTGAAGATTTTGCAAGGTCAATACATGATCTTGCCTGTGTGCCTAATATTTCCTAGCAGAGCATGGATGGCTTGAATGATATCACAGAATTGCAGGAGGTGCTGCTCTTTTGGATGGTCCTTGATAGTGATCATACACTCTTGCCATTCTGCCCTCTCTGGAAGGGAGTCTACATGTTGTAGCAATGCACGTGTATTGTGGTAGGAGAGCTCTAATTTTTCTCTGAACTGTACATCAAATATTTAGTCCCTAGCTTCCATGAATGTCCAAAACACAAACTCACCCCAGGTATGTCCAAAAATCTGTCTATGAATGACAGCTTGATTCCTTCTTGAATAGCCCATGAAGCAAACCTCCACTCTGCCTTCATCTTAAATGGATCCCAAGGGTTCTTGTTGCCACCCTCTCCTTCTTCATCTTCACTCGCTCCTCTGCTCCCGCCGTCTATTCCACCAGATGAAAACACATGGACATTAGAGGTCAGTCATCAACAAAAAATAACCAAGTCACTACTCACCTTCAAGGTTGTGCTGCAATCGCTCCAAACTCTCCATCCACTTGGCCCTTACTTCTCCATTTGTGTATAGGACTTGTGCATGGCACTCATCCTCAACTATATCCTGCTCATCATCATCATCGTCCAGCAAGACCAGTATTCTAGTAGGTGAATTTCTGTTTCCTTGGGACTGGGAGCCAGATGTGCAAGAGCCCAATGCGCCAGGGGTGCATACCTCCACAAAATCATACACTGAAGATAGCTCTCCATCCTCCTCCTCCTCCTCCTCCTCCACATCCTCTTCCTCCACCCAGGGCTGTTGTTGTACTTCCCCATCATATTCTGTGGCATCAGCATTGCCATACAAATTGGACTCCTGTCTAAATGTACAACAGTGATTAACAAAATATATCTGTATGTTGCTGCTACCCACTGTATGGGCTGCACAATGACATTGTCAGATATTTCTGGCCCCTGCAAGTCATCTAGGTCAAACAATTTCCCTTTCTTATACTAAGTGCACGTCTTGCTCATGCTCTGGTGTGCGGACAGACCCTGTGTAGTCAGAAATCCACGTCTGCACGCCCCACAGGTATCTTTCCTGAGTAGGTCTTCAAGGCATAGCTTCCGCTTCCCCATGACGAGCAGGAATAGTAGGATTTAATCTTGTAGAGGGGAGTAAGAAAGGCAGAAAATTGGGAGGCCTGAGGGCACAATGGGGTGTAAACAGGCAAGTACACATAGCAAAATGACATGCATTAGACAGAATAAGCTGCTCAAAGCATTGCTTTGTGCTCTGTTACATCCAGTGAAACCGCCAGACACAGAGTCCTGGCATCTGAGCTTTCAAAGATGTGCGCCCATCTGTCATAACACTTCTTGGGCATCACCAATGCATACTTAATCATATTCTCAGATTCTCAATGCTTCTTGTCCTTTGATTCCCTGCACTAGCCTCACCGCGACCGACTCTTGCCTGCAATCTTCAGCTGCTTGATTTCACTACTGTGTGTACTGCTCCTCTGACTCTTCAGATCACATTCTCTCAAGTTGGTGGTCGCTGCTGCCAGCCTCCCATGCCACCATGTCATGTCCCCCTTGGGCTCCATGGCACAAGCTAAGGGCTGTGACCTATGTTGAAGGAGTGAGAGGGAAGTGGCTGTAAGGCAGTGAAACGAACCTGAGGGATACCACTCAAGGGAGAGGCCCATTAGGCACACAGGAGAGAGCAGGAAGGAACAATACATTGAAGGGCATCCAAGCCCAGTATATATACATGTGAGAGACCATCATGAGTCATCAGTGTAAGCTACATGAGTAATCATTAGTAAGACGGGAACCGGAACTCCAGGTTACCGGCAATATCATATGCATAAGGAGCAGAGGCCCGGAGGTCCATAATCTAATCTACTGAGCCAGGACGAGAGATAACAAGTCCTGCAGATAAGATAAGAGCGAAAAAGGAAGGTGAGCGTACAGTAAGTAGCATTGCAGAACACAATGTAAGTCCATATCAGGCAAGCCTGATAAGATAATGCCTGAAATGGTAGAAGTTCAACAGGAGGAACTTATTACTGTGCATCTAGACCAGGGGTGGGTGGACTTCCTTCACAGGGGGTTCATTTTGCCTGAAGGGCGGTTGTTAGACACAGAGGAACAAGCGGAGGAGAAATTCTTGGATGACTTCGGGATTCTATTCGCAGCAACACTGCCGCCTTAGGGGGCGGAAAAGAATGACTGAGTGAATCAGTAAATACTCTGCATGTACTTAGGGTATGGAGTATAAACACGTAGAATTTAAAAACAAATAAAAAAGTATTCATTCTCTCTGAAGATCCTGCAAGCTGACATGGGCGCGCTAGACTCGATCCCAGTCGGTAGAGGCACCCTACCCCCTTTTCCGGCACTCCTCCTTTTGGAAGTGCTCAAAGACAAAACGGGAATCGGAGTGCGAAAAGGAGGTAGGGGCCTCTACCGACTGGGCGAACTGGGCGCCCTTTACCTTGGTCTCCCCGTGGGAATCAAGACTTAGAGAAATCGTGCGTTGGCTCCCTAGAGCACTTGGAGGGACAGTAGCTTCGCGCGAGTCTTCCAACCTGCGACGTCTCTCAGCGACTTCTGTATGTCATTCTCTAGCACTTGCAATATAGATGAACAACACTACAATATACCACAATCAGCCTTTCTTGCCGGTCAATGCAGTCTCTGTGCCCCCGCCTCGGCCCTCGCAATCCCGGCTTGCTCGCATTTCACTACAACCTCCTTGATCACAAACCAATTGTGTTGTCCTCCCTCCCTTCGTTCCGCGAGTGCCGTGACCTGGCCTTCGTGTCTTTGTATTCACTGGTGCTCCACTGTCTTGAGCTCGTCAGTGAGACCAAAGATCTCTCCGACTATGCAGCCCATGTGGATTTCAACCAACTCAAAGCCCACGCCGCAGAGATCGTCACGCGCTTCGCGGATGGGAAGACTGTCGATCGTTTATGGGCTGCACGCGCTGCAGAGCTTAGGGAACGAGAGAAGCAAGGAGAGTCAGCAGCATGAGCGAGCGAGGCGGACACGGGCACAGGTGCGTCAGCGTTATTGTCGATCGGATAGAATCTTTGTTGTATCTGACACATATTTGTCTGGCAGAGTGCACGGACAACAGAGTGTCCGGTGACCTGACACAGGGTGATATGGTCTTCAAGAACGCTGTCCTTCTCCTTCGCGATGCACTTATTCTCCGCCTTCTTACTGACTGTATCAAATGTGGCGACTCCGGCCGTGTATTGCTTGTTCTGAAGGTCCTCGCGCTGTACTACCGAGGCTGTGGATGGACAAAGTACGCGCAGGAGGTACTCTTCCTCATACATAATTTCAAGCATGTCTGGCCGGAACCACTACGGTAAGTACAAACTTTATATGCTTTTGTTCAACGAGGCTAACCGTGAATAGGAGGATTGTGTTGAAGAACTGGCTTGTGAATCCCACGGGCAAGGCAAATGCGTGAGTCGAGGTTGACTTACTCCAGGAGCACTTGAATTTCTGGATCAAGGTGAGCCTCCTCTTGTTTGCTGTTCAGTCCTCACTAATGGCATCTCGCTAGACAATATACAAGGCGCACGGAAGCAGCGCCTCATGGGAGTGGCTTGCGATGATATTGCCATGTGTTGACGTCCTCCGGCGCCTCGCGGCGTCGATGAACTCAACCTTGGGTGCGCAACAAGGCACGAAGCACACGACACCGAGCCTAGAGCGGGACATTGCGCACCTCCGGGCGTCGCTGCGACGCTTCCGTGTGTATGAAGTGATCCCAGGCCGCGAGATTGACGATGGATCTGACAATCCAGTGGTGCCCGACTCACTCACTGTTAAAGGAGTGAATTGGAAGTGGCTATAAAGGCAGTGAACGAACCTCTGAGGGAACTGCTGAGGGAGTCCTGTTAGGCACACAGGAAAGCAGAGGAAGGAACGATACATTAGAGGGCGTATCCAGCCCAGTATATATACATGTGTGAGACCATCACCTGATGGTCGAGTCATGATGAGTCATAAGCGTAATCTACGTGAGTCATCGTTAGTAAGACGGAATCCGGAACTCCAGGTAACCGGTAATATCATATGCTTAAGGAGCGGAGGCCCGGATGTCCGGTATCTAATCTACTGAGATAGGACGAGAGATAATCGAGTCCTATAGATAAGATAAAGAGCGAAAGAGAGTAAGCGTGCAATACGGTACGTAGCGTTGCAGAACATAATACAAGTCCATACCAGGCAAGCCTGATAAGATAACGCCTGAAATGGTAGAAGTTCAACACTCCCACTTGTTCAAGACGCTATGACCATGCCAGTTGACGTTCGAAGTTTCTCTATTCCAGAGAGTGGAACGTTCTTGGTCAAC
Source organism: Fomitopsis betulina (assembly GCA_022606075.1). NCBI lineage: Eukaryota > Fungi > Basidiomycota > Agaricomycetes > Polyporales > Fomitopsidaceae > Fomitopsis > Fomitopsis betulina. The sequence goes on from JABYQK010000090.1 coordinate 44,468, forward strand.
GCATCTGCAAGCTGGTCTTCGCTCGCAACAAAGAAGATATCGGTTTCACCCTTCTCGTAGAATTCTCGAATGAAGTGATACCGTATTTCGATGTGTTTTGTGCGGCGGTCCACGGCAGGATTAACCGCAAGGAAAATGCTTCCTTGATTGTCCAGACACAAAGGAGTGGGAGCAGTCATGTTGTCACCAAGCTCCTGTCCGAAGTTCCTAAGCCAAGCCATTTGACGACATGCATCAGAGGCTGCTTTATACTCTGCTTCTGTTGAAGAGAGGGAAACAGTGGGTTGGCGTCTGGAAACCCAAGAAACGACACAATTGGCCATGAGGAACACAAAGCCGCTTGTGGAGTGCCTATCATCGTGATCTTCTGCCCAGTCCGAGTCTGAATAGGCAATTAACCCGGAGTTGGAATCACCGTCGTAACAAAGCGCATAGTCCTTTGTTCCCCTTAGGTAGCGCAAGACATATTGTGCGAGGCGCATGTGATGCTTCGACGGGTTCGAGGCAAACTTGGCGAGTCTCGTTATGGAAAAAGCGAGATCAGGCCGTGTACCAAGCATAGCATACATGATGCTACCAATGACGCTCTGGTACTCTGTACGGAATGCATCCGTTGCAGTTTCCGTGTTTTTCTCCAAAACTGAACCAGCAGGTAGAGGTGTCTTTGCAGGTTTGCAATTAGACATTTGGAACCTCTCCAAAACGGTCTGAACGTATTCAGATTGATCAACTAGGATCTGTCGCTTTTGACGATCACGACGAATCCTGAGTCCTAAGAAACGCTCTACTGGTCCAAGATCGGTCATCTGGTACTCCTTCTTGAGATGATTCTTTATTTGTTCAATGAATGGTTTAGAATCTCCAAGGAGCAATAAGTCGTCTACATAGAGGACTACATAGCAGACTTGACCGTTGGTTTTACTGGAGTAAACATAAACTCCTGCATCCGAATATGTCCGTATGAACCCTTGGTTTAGAAGAGTTCGGTGGATCTTAGCGTTCCATTGACGTGACGCTTGCTTAAGACCATAGATGGCCTTCTTGAGGAGGCAGACCCAATCCTCCTTGCCTGGAACTACCCATCCTTCTGGTTGTTCCATGTAGATTTCCTCTTCAAGTTCACCGTTGAGGAATGCTGTCTTAACGTCCATTGAGTCCATCTCCCAGTCTTCGAGTGCAGCATGTGCAAACATATATCTCAAAGACTCAAAACGAGCGACTGGAGAGAATGTCTCGTGGTAGTCTTCACCCCAGACTTGAGTGAAGCCTTTGGCTACTAACCGGGCCTTGTACCGACCATCATGCTTTCGCGCATACACCCATCTGTTCTTGACTATCTTCCTGTTCTTGGGACGGGGAACCAAGATCCAGGTGCCGTTCTGCTCATGAGACTTCATTTCAGAGCCTTCGGCAGCATGCCAGTGGTCCCACTCAGGGGATTTCCTTGCGTCTGAACGCGAGGTAGGAACCGATTCAGAGTAATTGGCTTCCTTGAGAGCCTGCAGTATCATAAACGCTTCCGCTTGCTGATCTCCATGAGTATCAGTTCGTCGGTCGATCCGAGCCGGAGGCTCATCACCATAAACGTTGTCCCTATTCCTGTTCGGGTTCCTCCCAGCATTCTCTCGACGAGGGCGAGTATATACTGGCTGAGGAGGTTGAACAGGTTGAGGACGTTCTGCAGGTTCAGGGAGCTCTCTCTCAGGTTCTCCCACTGGTTCCGGTTCGTCGATGTCCTCATAAACATCTTCGCTCTCTACCGGTAGAGGAAGTGGAATTTCGATCTGTTCCTCGTCATCATCCTCAGAATCAGAGTCTACAGGATCGAATAGTGGCGGACCCAGAGTCTTCGGGTTAGCCAAATCCTTTCGTGCCGGAAAGGAATCTTCATCGAAGGTCACATCACGAGACACAACGATCCGTCGACTGGAGGCATCCCAGAACTTGTAGCCCTTGGAGCCTTGCTCATATCCAACGAAGATCATCTCGATTGCCTTTTTATCGAGTTTCCCTTGTCTTCGTTCCTTTGGCACATGCACGAATGCCTTGCAACCGAATACTCTAAAGTATGAGATATCTGGGACCGTGCCATCCCAGAGAGTTATCGGGCATTGCCACTTAAGGCGTCGCATAGGCTGGCGATTGTAAATATGGACTGCAGATTCAACCGCTAGCTGCCAAAAACCGTGGCTTAGGCCTGCATGATGCAGCATTGCCATAGCCTTCTCCATGATTGTGCGATTCCAGCGTTCAGCTCGCCCATTTTGTTGAGGCGAGTGCGCAACCGTCTTCTGATGAACAATCCCATAGGATTTCAGACGGGCCGTGAAAGCGTCAGATGTATATTCCCCCCCTCGATCCGAGCGTACATTGATGAGTTTATAACCAGTAACATTCTCAGCCCATGCCTTAAAGTCCTCGAACGCTTGGATCGATTCAGACTTATGACGCAGGTAATAGGCACGTCCAAGACTCGAAAAGTCATCAAGGAACGTAATGAAGTACCGGTATCCACTATTGATTGCTTGAGTACGCATAGGACCATCTTCGTCAGTGTGAACCAACTCAAGAGGCTTTGTAGCGCGTTTGGAAGACGCGGGGAATGGGGCGCGATGAGACTTGCCCCATTGACAGCCTTCACAAGGGGATTGATCCTCAACCCCCACTGGATCGACACCCTTGGTATGATCAGGTAATCGGCGAATAACTTCCTTGGACGGATGCCCCATCCGGCGATGCCAGGTACGAAAAGGGGTAGACAGCAGTGCTGCCATCTTCCTGTCCAGGATGTCCATAAACGAAAAGTACAAGTTGTTTAGGAAGTTGTACGGTGCTTCCATCACAACATTGCCAGAAACTTTGCCATGCAAAAACGGTTGGTCATAGATGACCATCTGACCTGAACCTTGAACGAGCGTATGTCCTGATTTCTCCACAATACCAGTAGAAAACAAACAGCCAGAGGCCTGAGGAATGTATGCGACATTAGATATGGTAATCATCATGCGCTCCTTGCCGACTGTTGTTAAACCTTTGATGGTGCCAGAGCCTAGTGCTTCTATCTTAGCATTTCCTGCTGTACCAAAAACGACGGGAACCGTATACGGCTTGTAATCCCAGAAGTATTCCATAGAATTGACGACCGTCTGACTTGCACCTGAATCCATGAGCCATGCAATGCGCTTGAATTGATGCGAATGAGTTTTATTCACACCGGGGCAATAGAACGACGAGCTCAATTGTGCAGATCCAGCGTCAGCAGACGCGCCATTATGTACAACAAGAGATGAAGCAACTAATGAACCAGCAGTCCGAGGGGGACAGACTCTACACGAAGGGTCTGTACAAGCTGTGTACTTAACCTCCTCGACCTCCACCACCGAAGCACCTTGACCGTTTGACGAGGACGAACCGGACTGAGTGACCTTTGTACCGTCCGTGGTAGTGTGAACGACTACCGTGTTCGCCTTTTTACCGTTGCCTTTGCCGTTGCCACCCTTGCCTTTCCCTTTGCCTTTGTCTGTGGCCTTCTGTGGGCGCAAGTGCGGGTACTTAGTCCAGCATTGGTCCGAACCGTGTTTCTTGCCGCAGTGTGAGCAAGGACCTTGACCGTGATGCACCTTTACCTGGGAAGTCTTTGAAGCAGACTGTCCCATACCGGACCGGCGGAGAGATTCCTCGGAGAGAATTTTGCTCACGAGGGTCTCAATCTTCAGCTCCTTGAGAACGGTGGTTGCCATGATGGCTGACACCATTGTCGAGTAGCTTTCCGGGATTTTTGACATCAGGAGGAGAGCCTGAGTTGGCTCATCCAGCTTAATGCCGCCGTTGACAATGTCCTTGAGTACGGTTTGGATCTTCGAAATCTGATCCTGCATTGGCTTGTTGTCGTCCATTTCTCTCGACTTGATGAGAGCCGAGAACTGCGACCAAACATATGCTGCGTCCGGGGTACCAAAATGCGACTTGAGAGCCGCCCACATGTCCTTTGCCGATTTCATGACCTCATCACCATCCTCACTCTTCTCATAGAGGAGGTGGTGGAAACTGTTATCCGTGCGCATGAGGATCACACCCTTAGCGCGGGCGTTAGCCTTCTTGTAGTCTGCCTTGGTGAGGTCACCAGCTTGGAGGGCGTCATCGGCCTCGATAAACGTTAGGTAGCCGAGCATCTGGCTCGACCACACCTTGTAGTCCGAAGACTTTTTAAGGACAGGGATACTGTCAGCCTTCATGTCCGACATGTTGGCGGTGAGAATATGAAATTCGAAGAAGTCTGAGACTTCTTCAGAAACTGAGGGCGGTGGTAAACTTTCAAGAACAAAAGCGAGGTCAGACGATAGACTTTCCTCTGCTTCTTCTTGAGACGGTGCTAGAAGCTCCTCTACGTCGTCTTCTTCGAAGAGATTCGATAGATCTGACGGTAAAGTAGTAGGAGCAAACGATGGAGAAAGATGTACTGGAGAAACGATGGGAGAAGGGGATTGTGCTCGAGAGCCGGGGATAGACGGAGACCCGTACTCTGGGATAGATGCAAGATGTTGCGGTTCAGGTGCAGAACCCTCAAAGAAGCTTAAAGAAGCGAAAACAGAATAAGAATTGTCTTCTTGCCAGTGGTCAACTGGGATACCCCAGCCTGTGTCTCTGATGTATGGACCAGACCACCTATTCGCACAGACTGTGGTGTTACACGGCCAGAACTTATATTCAGTTTCTTCAGGCCGGTAGTGATAGTCCCTTAGTTCAGTGACGTCGAATAAATGCTGAAGACCTCTACAGTTGTAGGGTGTTTCTTCTTCTGATGCTTCTGCTTCTAAATTGTCGTCTAGCTCTTGCTCAGACGAAGCCACAATGTGATGCTTGACTTAAATGATATTCCAGTGATATGTGCAACAAAAACGCTAGGTACGCCGACCTAATCTACAAAACGATCCAGTCCAAATAGCCCCCGTTGGCTATGCTCGTTAGGTCCTTTGTGACCTTTCTGTACCGCTTGACTAGCGGCTCCTGCGGCGTCGAGAATTCGACAGTGCCGACGCAACGACAAGCCCACGAGATGCTGTCTCGCTGCTGCTTAGACCACTGATTGGCCTTATCGAAGTTGTCACTGACCCAGTTGAGCTGGTCAGCGAAGCGGTGGAGTGCGCGCTGGGAGTCTCCGAGGAGCGACTCGAAGAGGTACTTCTTGTCGAAGATCGCTTGGTAGCGCTCGATGGTGGCGCTAATCTTCTTCTCTAGAATCCCGACGACTTCTTCGGTTGACTTCTTCTTGAAGTCAGGGAGCGGGCGAGGAGCTGGTGCTGAGAGTCGTTCAGCAAGTGAGCGCGGCTGTGCGGCGGGGTTGGAGCGGACAGGAGCGGGGAGCGGATGCGACTGGAATCACAAAAAACGTTAGATACGAGATCGAACTTGATGCGGGTAGAGTCGGCGTCAACGGACCTTTCTCTCAGGTCTCGTTGGAGGATAAACTTTTTGCAAACGGCGCGAAGGCCCACTGGAAATCCGATCCTTCAGTGCTTTTGGCACTTCAGGTCGTCAAACGCTGAGTCTACTGAGAGACTAGCAAAACTGCTACGCTTACTCCTAGGAGCATAGTCTTCAGGATCCTGCAGGGATAAAACAACTAGGTGTGCGCGTGTAGCGCAGGGCTCATAACCTGTTAAAGGAGTGAATTGGAAGTGGCTATAAAGGCAGTGAACGAACCTCTGAGGGAACTGCTGAGGGAGTCCTGTTAGGCACACAGGAAAGCAGAGGAAGGAACGATACATTAGAGGGCGTATCCAGCCCAGTATATATACATGTGTGAGACCATCACCTGATGGTCGAGTCATGATGAGTCATAAGCGTAATCTACGTGAGTCATCGTTAGTAAGACGGAATCCGGAACTCCAGGTAACCGGTAATATCATATGCTTAAGGAGCGGAGGCCCGGATGTCCGGTATCTAATCTACTGAGATAGGACGAGAGATAATCGAGTCCTATAGATAAGATAAAGAGCGAAAGAGAGTAAGCGTGCAATACGGTACGTAGCGTTGCAGAACATAATACAAGTCCATACCAGGCAAGCCTGATAAGATAACGCCTGAAATGGTAGAAGTTCAACACTCACTTTAGGGCTCCAGCGTCTTGGAGAACCACTCAAGGAATTCCACGCGGTGTTCGCAAAGCTACAGGTGCGTTGCAGAGCACCGCCACTCCTTGGACACAAGTACGTGAGGGACAACATCGCGGCTCCGAGCTCGAGCGCGAGCGCACCGCAAGCCGTCGCGCCGCCACTCGATGATCCACAACCAGCGGCCTCACACGAAAGCGATGCGAACAATGATGCCGAGAGCAGCGAAGAAGAGGAGTCGGATACGGAGTCGGATGTCGAGGATGATGACCTAGTTCCGCAACAGGTGATGTCGCTCAACAACGCAGGCGATGTTTCGCTCGACATGGACGACTTGAGTGCGGACAACTTTGGACTGTATTTCTGACTGTGTATAGGATACATACATGCTACAGTATTTGATTGAAGACTGTCTACGTCGAGGTAGTGCCCTCAAGCTGGCTTTCGCGCTGCTCTCCCTTGGAGACTCGACGCGCGATTTCTCAAGTCTCGATTCCCACGGGGGGACCAAGGTAAAGGGCGCCGAGTTCGCCCAGCCGTTCTGGCGAACGAGAGGAGTGCCACGACGGAGTTTAAATTTCTCGCCAGATTAGGATGGGTACGAGCCTATGGGCGCGCTTACTTATGTTTATAAACTTGTCTTCGAACCTGAATTCCGGCATATTTGGGTCCATTTATTGGCAAGCAAATACGTCCTCATTCTCCTCCTTGCCTTCATTTGCCCAATCAAGGCTACCGCACAGATGGACTCAGACGATGACTTTCTTGGTGATGTCTCTAGCTTGTATAACGATACCATCGACTTGGATGCCGACAGCGAAATTCACTATGGCCCGCTCGTTCTGACGGCCGCCCCGAAGGTGCGTGCCAGCCTCCAGGCCTCACAAATCCGATGTTTCTACCTATGCGCTGGGCGGGCTAGGTACGGTGCATCGCATTCTTGATGAGCAACGATGAATCCTCGCCGTAGGAAGGGAAGGTACGCGTAGTTTACAGATATCGATGTGCCGACCGTTCTGACTCGACGACCCGTTTACCATCCAGGCGAACACGCTTCTCGCTGCTCATCTATTCTCTCCATCCCTCCTACTTGCAGAGCGCATTGAGCGTGGGCTTCTCCCCTTGGCCGGAAAGACCGGTGCGTCGGCTCGAGCCTCAAGTCCTCCACCTCTTGATATCGCACACAGTCATTGAGCTGGGCGCAGGCTGCGCCCTCCCCTCCCTCCTCGCCTCTACTCTCGCAGATCCACCCTCCATAGTCGTTGTCACGGACTACCCAGACGAGACTATCCTCGGCACCCTCAAGCAGAACATAGCACGCAACGCAGGCAGCGTCGTGGACCGGTGTGTCGTCCACTGCGTAGGCTACGAATGGGGGACCGACCGCGACCCGCTCCTGTACGCCTACATCTCCCTTTGCTCCTCCATCCACCCACACGGACACCCTCGCCCGCAGGTCGCTCCTCCCCGCCGACGCCGGCGCCTTCGACGCCGTGATCCTCAGTGATCTCCTCCACTTCGATACTTCGCACGACGTACTCCTCGCCTCTCTCACCGCACTCCTGCGGCACGCACCCAGCGCCCGTGCGTACGTCGCGGCGGGGCGGTACACCGCGCCCGTGCACTGCGCGCGGTTTGTGCGCTTGGCGGCGGAGGCGGGGCTCGTGCTCGAGGAGGGCACGGAGGCGGGGGAGGAGGGGAGCACGTGGCGTGGCGTGCTGGAAGTGAGCGGAGGCTGGTTGGATCGCGCACAGCTGGGGGTGAGGAAAGGGATGTGTCGATGGTGGGTTGGACGCTGGGCAGCGTTTGGTACGTTAGACTTTTGTAATCAAGCGGCTACCTAGCGGAAGTGCTAGGATTCCATGGCTGAAACTTCCAAGCATCGACGCTATCGCTTGTCCCTGCAGCCTGAGTGCACTAGCTTGGCCACGATCTCGTTGTCAATCACCCCTTCTAATATACAGCATACTCTATGAGGTTAGGCAGCGCGAGACTAGCATGCACTGATGCAGATACCTAGACGATCCGTTGCACCAAGTGGTTCATCTCATTTGACTTCTATCTTCGCAACTTGCTCACTGTTGCATCTAGATTCCAGAACCGCTCAAGAAGCTTGCCCGTTGACCAAGACTTACGAGGGCCAATCACTCCATAACGCAGTGGAGGCATGGCTCTCTGAGTGAGTAGTCGGCTGGGCCGCCGCCGAGCAGTAGTAATTGTCTTTCGGAAGCAATAATGCAGTCCGTGCGGATGTTTGAATCTGACAGGAATCTGGCGGGACTGCGTGCGCTGAACGACATATGCAAGGATGGCGTAGCCAAAGTATGTGCCACCCTAATCAAGCAATGACGGGTTTCTGTCTCCCCGCCACTATCCACTGTGGTTGTAACCATTGCCAGGACGCCTAAATAGTGTCTATTGCTCAGCCTGACCGAGGCTCGAAGGATCAAGGACTCAAGAGTTCTATGAGAACGAAATGTAATCACGAGCAGTTCCGTGGACCTTGTCTTCGTCGTGCTAAAGTGAGTCTATATGTTATTGTTGTGCTAGAATCGCGATTGATGGGGAGGTTTAGACTGATCGGAAGCGGGACAAAAGTGCCTGTGTGCCGTCTTTGATAGACACAATAGATGTCTGAAGACTGCACGTCTAGGTAGGCTCGTACCTCCAGCGAACGTGGGCGCTTGCCTGCGCCGCCGGCGAAAATCACTCGCGCCTTGTCTCGACAACATTGTGGCGAATCCTGTGGTGAATTTCGTCTTGTGCTCCATCCGACGGCATCACACCATTGGATATTTATAGGGGGTTGGGCAGGAGAGACAAGCATCCTCATACAGCAGTCAGTCCCGTTCGAAGATCACGTCGCACCCCTCTGTGACAACGCAGCATTCACCCTTATCACCCAAGACATCTGCCCACGGTCATGGTCTCTTCTACTCCGAGTCTTTCTCTGCCCGCGACGGTATGTGTCTTCCTTATGGGCTCGTTTGGCTCACTATGTTGATAGAAGGAGCAAATAGCCTCCGTCTCTAGGGAGGCGGTACGCAACCTCATAGATGGTCTCCACTTCAATGAATTTTCAGCATCACGCGACTTCAAGCTGGAGAGCCACGTCGTCGAAAAGATCCGCAGTTGGGGCGCAGACATGCTCGATCTTCTACGGCCATACATCCCTGCCGCAACCATCCTCGCAATCACCTGCTACGCCCACATCGACGACATCGACATCAAGGTCCAGATCGTCCTCTTCAGCTCAATTGTCATCGCGATGGACGACCCCTCTGTTCTCAGCACCCCTCCCGTCCGCAACTTCCACCGACGACTATGCCTCGGCGCCGCCCATGACGACCCGGGCGTGGTGGGACGACTCTTGGAAGTCCTATTGAAAAAGTGGGACTTCTATCCGGACTTTTCCTCCACGTCCATCTTCACCTCCGTGTCACAATTTGTCAACGGATGTCTGCTAGAGCAGATAAGCGGAGAGTCACAGCTCGCCGGCTCGTCAGACGCGATGCCTTTCATTGCGTATCGACGCAATATGTCCGGTCTCGCTGAAGCTTTCGCGTACTTCATCTGGGACAAGAAGCGGTTCCCTCACGTCGAGGCGTACATGCAAGCTATCCCGTGAGTAGTTTATACAGACAGACAGTGGTAATATACTAATGGTGTTGCTTAGGGATATCTGTTGGTACCAGAATCATGCCAAGTGAGTTGCGACCGGTCAGACTTGGCAGAACAAATTCTAATGCGACACTTTCAGCGACGTCTTGTCGTTCTACAAGGAAGAGCTCGCAGGAGAGACGGGCAACTACATGAGTGACCGCGCCCGCTCCAGCGGCAAGTCTGTACAAGACACGCTTCAAGATGTCGTCGACGAAACCATCGTCACCGTTGAACGCATCAGGAACATTCTGGGCGAGGGTCCTGTGCGGGATGCTTGGGAGTCCTTCGCGAGCGGGTGGATCGCCTTCCATACCCATAGCCCTCGGTATCGCCTGAAGGAGCTCATTGACTGCGAGTACCTCATTATAGACGGCATTGGCCGACAATCTCGGCGACTCCGTGATCAGAAGGCGGCGTGTGTCAAAGAGGCGGCAGTACTTATATCGCGTATCCCGGTGGAGTTGTATTCTTGTTGGATTGTAACATACTTTGTATTGTGTTGTTTCTGTACTAGACAGGTTGTCAGATTCATGCGTATAGTGGGGAGGGGCAACGCCTGCAATCGGGAAATGATTTGGTCTTGTTTGTATACGGTGGCTGTCAGCGAAAAGGTGGTCATGATTCTCATACCGCGAACATGAGCTTCCACAGCTCCTGTTCCTTGGTGGGAAAGGGATCCATAGGTCCATGACATACTTGAGGATGTTACGTACAATTCATTTCGTGCAAAATCCATTTCCTTCATGTGAATTCTGTAAGAGGTTCACTCAGAAATAATGCTTCTTGACAAGATACTGCTTGTTTGCATTGACCATAACATCCATTTTGTATGTACAATCACTTTTGTCATAAGCGAGTAGTCACAGAAGTGGCTGCATCGCAACATAAACGCGGTATGGCGAAGGCAGGGCAAACGCGCTTGGATCGGTGCCACAGACGCGAATGATCTGTCACGTGAACGCGTGTCAGGCGCAACTCCCGAGCCTTCGCAACGGCTCTGGGAAGGCAACTGCACCTCCGCTCCTCCGATTCCTGCATAGAACACAATGTAAGCTACCGACACTCACCGAGCTTGCAGTTCTGGCATTGTACGGACAAGCTGTTGGAACACCGTACATCCTCATCGCCCGCACAACCCAGAACGGCTTGACATTTGGCCCGCTGCACGATCGCGTCAAGCGTCACATCGCAAAGTTGATCGAGGACCCCGATCTACTCCTCGGGCCTTCAGCTACATACGAGACCGGTTCACTGGATGCGATTGCTTGGGTTCGGCCAGATGTGATCCTTGCTATTCGGGAGATGTCTCCGCGGCTCCCTGTGCTCAGACCCATGCTCGTCGCGTTCCTTAAGGGTGCCACAGAGACGTGGGATCGGTTTACGGAGGAGTTTGCAGCAGGCGGCGAGATCAGTCTTGCAACTGAGGACAAACTAGATCAGGCTTGGATGATGTCAACAAACGATGTGAACGAATGTGGACTTGAGGCTTACCGGCTCTGGGCGCGACGGAACCCACACGGAACGCAGGCGTACTTCAACGCGCAGAAGAAGCACAACGATAATGATACGGCCGGGTTCATGGAGGCGATGTTCGACGACTTGTGCCATTCGCACGTCCGGCGTGAGGCGCGCAACTTCGATAATAGCGGGCATGAGTCGCTGCGGCGCAAACGTCAGACAGAGCACGACATCGCCGTTGCTCAACAGCGAGCATCCGAGGCCGCGGCGAAGGAGCAGAGGAAGGAGGAACGTACCAATACTCTCCGAGCAGTCAAGCTCGTCGTCGAGGATGACGAATTGGCCAAGTTGAAGCGAGATGAACTCGAGCTTCAGCTTCAAGCTTATCGCCTAGATGACCCCGAGACACCATCGCCATCAGCCCTGAAGAAACAGAAGGCAAAAAAACCCGACGTTCTACTTGCGGTGAAGCAAGCGATCCTGCGCGCGCAAACACGGCAGGCAGCGGCAGGAGAGTCTAGACAAGCAGGCAGTGGAGTTGTGTGCACAGATGGGCATGACCGCATACCAGAAAGCAACTCTGCGAGCTCAGCTGCAGCGATTGCAGCGGCCTCGGACGACTTGTACCGCCTGAGCGCGGCGACTGCTAGGGGCGAGATTCAAGATGACGACGATTCCGACATGGAAGGTTGAGCTTTGATGGGTTTACAATACTAGCATAGTGATCATATATTGTTAACGTACATACATATCGTGTTTGGGATGTTGTCTGTGACGAGCAGGCTACTCTTACACAGTGTAGCGGGACACTAGCTTACCTGGTTAGTTAGCTGTGAGGCTTGATGCACACAAAAGTTGCTGTTAAGCGACTTGGATTGTACTACGCTACAGGGGTCCTTATATACATGTAGGAGACCGTCTGACTAAGCTACTGTATAGTACCAATCCTGATGCATGTGATTCTATCTACAATGCATGTGTTACTCCTGTTACCCGGAGTACCGGTGTGTGAACTCGGCTGCCTAGTTAGGCGCTCTCTATTGTTCAACACTCCCCCTTGCTAAGTGCAGCGATAGATGCGCGCAAGCATTAAATGGCGCATAGTGCAGCCGACTATATTGGACTTTTAATCATAGAATCTTAGTCCAAGCATTCCTCTGAATTTGAGGAACTTGATACGACCCAAGTTCTTAGTGAACAAGTCTGCCGGGTTGTCATCAGTGCTTACGTAGAAGACTTCGACTTTTTTGTCTTCTACTAGCTCCCTCACGTAGTGGTAACGAATGTCAATGTGTTTAGACCGACGTTCCGTGATGGGATTGGAGCTAATGAATATTGCTCCCTGATTGTCCGAGCAGATGGGCAGCGGGCCAAGCTTGTAGCCGATCTCCTCCAGGAGCATCTTTATCCAAGCTACTTGTCGCGAGCAATCTCTCAGCGACATATACTCGGCTTCAGTGGATGACAGAGCAACTGTCTTTTGTCTTCTAGACAGCCAACTGAACGCGCCGTTCGCGAACTTTAAGAAGTGCCCAGACCGTGACTTTCTGGCTTCTGGGCTGTCTGCCCAGTCAGAGTCAGTGCACGCCAATAACCCATTGCCGCTTTGTCCTTCATAAACTAGTGCATAGGATTTTGTACCAATTAAATAGCGGCAGATATACAGTGCTCTGTTTAAATGGTCCTGTGACGGATTTGCTGCAAATTGCGCAAGTAATGTCACGGCGTAGCAAATGTCAGGTCGAGTTCCAAGCATTAGATATAGCAAGGAACCGATGACGGTCTGGTACTTGCTTCGAAGCGCTGGATCAGCTGTGCCAGTATTGGCAACAGGCTTGTATCCAGCAGGGAGTGGAGTTGGCGCAGACTTAGCATTCTGCATGCCGCAGCGCTGCAGCACTTTCTCAAGGTAGGCGCATTGATCCAAATGGATTTCGCGGCCTTTCCGGGTTATGCGCATGCGCAGAAATTCCTTGACGTCGCCTAGATCGCGACACTCCCACTTCTTCATGAAGCGGTCCTTTAATGAAAGGACTAGGGTCTTATCTTTGCCACAAAATATGGCATCGTCTACATAGACAATGATCAGCACGAAGCGACCATCTTTTGTCCTATAGACGAATATTCCGGCATCGGATACGAGGCGTTTACAGCCAAGTTCCTTTAGGGACTCATTGAGGGTGCGCCACCACGCAAGCCCTGCCTGCTTAAGTCCATAGAGAGCGCGAAGTAACCGGAGTACTTTGTGCTCTTGGCCTGGTACTGCAAAGCCTTCAGGCTGCTCCATATAAATTTCCTCGTCGAGCTTGCCATAGAGATAGGCATTACGGACGTCTAGTCCGGAGACGTGCATATCCTCAAGCGCAGCTAAGGCGAGGATTAGACGTACAGTCTCAAAGCGTACGACTGGAGAGAAGACCTGATCATAGTCAAGGCCTTCAATCTGGGAGTAACCCTTGGCGACCAATCTGGCCTTTTTTCGACCGTCAGTTTTGACGTCGAATACCCAGCGGTTTTTAGTGACCTTTCGTCCCTTAGGACGGTCAACCAGTTCATAGACATTGCGTTTGCGAAGTGCCTCAAGTTCTTCGCGACACGCTGCCATCCACTCCTCAAGCTCCTTTTTAGATAGCTTTAGTATATCGCGGAATGACCATTCTCTCGGGCTGGTCCCGTCTGGTAGATCGTTGTCGAGGGTGGGTAGCGCTTTTGCAAGCAGCAACTCGACTAACTTAACTCCCCCTTCCCGGCATAATTCTGCCAGTAGTAACTCAGCGCTTTGCGCTTCATCCTCATCGGATGGGGCGGACTCGACAGGTTCGTCGCGTGGAGGAGGATTTGGTGCAGAACTAGGTCCGGGAACCTGTTGTCTTTGCTGCCTTTGTGGTCCGGTTTTGGTACGGGAGCTACTCGCATCCTCACCGACCATCTTTTTCCATCTCCCCTGATTTTTGATGTCCTTTACTATGTCTTGGGGCTTCCGCTGCTCTCCATAGACATTACCTCTACGAGTTACTAGTCTCCGCTCCCTTGCTGAACGTCGCGGCTCCACTGGGGGCGCAGGGTGTTCTACCGGTGCATGGGGCGGCGGTACTGGGTCTTCGGGCGCATCCTGCAGCTCCTGTTCATCGTCATGAACATGACCGTTTCCCCTTTTAGGAAGGTGATGTTTTGGATGATCATTATCATCATCCTCATCTACCTGAGGTGTGGTATTTGGTTGATTTTCTGGGATCATTTCCTCTCGAGGTGGCCAAACTCGAGTTGTACCCCGACGATTTGTCAAAGGGCACTTAGGGAACATGGTTTCGTCAAACATCGCGGTGGATGATCTGAACAAAACATTGTCTGGTGCTCTCATAAAGAGCCATCCGCCAGTGCGTTCTGTAGAGCCATCTCCCCCAAGGTAAATCATCAGCTCCGATTTGGGCGATAGACCGTTTTTTCTAACGTCCTTGGGTATGAAGACGTACGCACCGCAGCCGAAAACGCGCAGGTGCGCCACAGATGGCGGTTCGCCGTTTATCAATTCGTAGGGGGTAAGCCAATTAAGGCGACGAATTGGCGTCCTGTTGTAAACATGGACTGCATGATCCACGGCGAATTCCCACCAGGATGGAGGTAGACAAGCATCATGGCGCATTGCCTCTGCTTTGTCCATGAGCGTCCTGTTGAAACGCTCAGCTCTGCCATTCTCCTGAGGAGTATGCGGCGAGCTCTGAAGGATCTCTATGCCATTATCCTTTAGAAGGTCTTTGAATGCAGCGGAGACGTATTCTCCCCCTGCATCAGACAACCACTTCTGCACTGTCTTTCCATATTTAGTTTTCACCATGGCTAGGAATTGCCTTGTGGCTGTAATCGCTGCAGATTTCTTGCGCAGATTTACAGTCCACGCGTGCGATGAGGCGTCATCATAGTACAGTATGTAGTACTTGTACTTATGATAGGAATCTACTGGGAAGGATTTTAAGTCCGAATGAATAAGTTCAAACGGTACCTTTGCCCGGTAGTTGGACGGCGGGAAAGACTTAGAGTGCATTTTCCCTTTTGCACATCCTTGGCATATGGGTGAGTCCTTTGGAATCTCCACCTTTCTGGGAAATCCAGACGTATGCTCCTTCGCCTTTGCAAGCACGTCCTTAGATGGGTGCGCAAAACGGCGATGCATAGTCGAATAATCGACTTCATTTACATTCACATAAATATTCTGAACGTTTTCACCCGATTCAGCCACGAGGGTGAAGGTGGTAGTGTCTGGGTGCTGCGGTGTAAACCTGAATAGAGGTTTCCGCGCTCCTGGTTCATACAGACTGATATGCTGCGCTGTTGCGCGCAAGTCTAGTCCATCTTGGAGGAACATTCCCAATGACAAGAGACGAGCAGAGCAATTCTCCATATAATAGACAGGGTATAGGCGCGTCTGCAGCCATTGTTCGTCTATTTGGTAGTTTAGGAACACAGTTCCTTTAGCAATTATGCTTCCTACCGCTCCTTGTTGTGCCGTTTGAGTACGGATAGGAGTCTGGAGGTACTCGAATTCTGAGAAGTCTCTTATGTCATTTGTAATGTGCAGAGATGCACCTGAGTCCAGTAGCCACTCATTCGCTGAAAAGCGACTTTTTCCTTTACCCTTACAACGTGAGCACACAGCGTAATCGCGCGAATGAATACATTGTACATTTTTTAAGCTGCTACTAAGTACATTAACAAATGTCCGAGCGCCGTTGTGCAAGTCAGAAGCGGCTGTTAAAGCGCTGTTAGTAACTTGCTTAGGGTTAGGAATATGAGTGACGTACTCATTGCCCCAGTCGTCGTAGCCATCGTATGGCTCCATGCAGCGAAGCTCACCCGTTAATGGGTTCCGAAAGCTTTCGTCGACGATAGGGGGCGCAAGGCCCGCGGCCTGCGCTATCATGCCGTTTAGCTCGGCGTCGTGCGCGTCGATGTCTTCTTCGTCTGTTGCCCAGACGATGGACCTTTCTTCGGCATCGCGGAAGTCGTCGTCCTCGCTGATGTATTCATCGTGCATGACCTCGTCGATGCGATCGGCCATGTCGTCGTCACTGAGCTTGCTGCGCTTTGAAGCGCGCGACTCGGTGTCCGAGGGGACTTCTTCGATGTGAGCGGAGCTCACGACTTCCTTCAGCGCGCGGATTGTTTCCGGCGTGCCAGCGACGTCCAGGTCCTTTGCGAGCTGGAGGGCTTCTCCGAGCCAGTCACCACGTGCGCGCTTCTTGCCCTTGTTAGGAGCTGGTGCTGTGACCTTCCGAGTCCTGCTGCCCGAAGGCGCTAACTCGACGACGGTGCTGGTCGTCGGGGCGGGAATCGACACGGTGTCGGCAATGTGCATTTCTGCATGCTCGTCGTGCGAATGCGGCTTACCACGGTTTTTACCGCCGCGCTTGCCCCTAGGAGTAAAGCCCTTGGCTTTCTCCTTGCCCTTGTCCTTCCACTCCTTCTTACCCGCGCTGCTGCTGCCCTCAGGGCACTGCTGCTGCGAGAAGGATGGATTGCCCTTCTTCTGCTTGATAGCAGAGATTTTCTGGGCGGACGACTGCCCCTTGTTCTTCGACTGTTCCCAGGAGGCGGTTAAGGCGTCCTGGGCGCTGCTCGGCGTGAGATCCTTGATCTCAATTTTGTTGAGAGCTAGCTGAATAGCCGTCTCGTACCGAGGTGGAGCGGCCCCCAGTATAATTAGGGTTCTCATCTGCGGCGGCAGAGAGAGACCGGCTCCATTGAGCTCATCGAGGTTGCTCTGGATCTTTGAGATCGCAGGGCCGGGGTGCTCGTTGGCCGGAATACGGACGTTTACAGCTGCCTTGAAGAAGGCGAAAGCCCCCATGGCGCTAGTCCCTCCGTAGAGCCCTTTCAGGGTATTCCAGATTGACTTTGCAGTTGTCTTGGTCCTGACAAGCTGCGAGACCTCGACGCTTAGGCGCAAGCGAATGCAGCCCATAGCCTTGGATTGCATCTGCATCCAATCGAGAACTTCAGAGCGGTTTGCTCCGTCCGAAGCCAAAACAGGCTCATCGAAACCATCAGGCAACTCAATGAGAATCCAGACACCTTGCGACTGCAAGTATGCTTTCATCAAATCGGCCCAACGGCGGTAATTCGATCCGTCGAGGACGGGGACAAGGTTCTGCAGAGAGTTCGACATTTTTCTTGTTTGTTGGTGGTGATAGAGCTGTTTGTTGATATGGTTCTGTGACACATTATCAGCGCTCTTTCTTATGCTGCCGGAACGGCGCTAGCACCACGCTGGACTCATTGTTTGGGATGGCGACAGCGAAGCTGTGCCCGACCTGCTGCCATGTAGGCGCAAAGTCTCCCCCTGACGTCAAAGCCCCTAAGGGCGACGTCCAGGCAAGCTAACCTGACCCGCAGCGGACGCAGCCATAAAGGCGCAGTACCGCGCAGTGTTCAGGGCTCATAACCTGACGAGCAGGCTACTCTTACACAGTGTAGCGGGACGCTAGCTTACCTGGTTAGTTAGCTGTGAGGCTTGATGCACACAAAAGTTGCTGTTAAGCGACTTGGATTGTACTACGCTACAGGGGTCCTTATATACATGTAGGAGACCGTCTGACTAAGCTACTGTATAGTACCAATCCTGATGCATGTGATTCTATCTACAATGCATGTGTTACTCCTGTTACCCGGAGTACCGGTGTGTGAACTCGGCTGCCTAGTTAGGCGCTCTCTATTGTTCAACAGTCTGGGGCGTTGTGGAGAGTGAAAGTAAGATCGACTGAGGGAGGACCGTCCGCGATCGATTTCTGACCGCTGTGGCGCGTCGCTGACTAAGCGTCCGCGCGGGCCAGAGGCGTTGCCCCTCCCCACTCTACGCTCGCCGACCACGGACTGCGGAGAACAACTCGCACGTCTTTAACCGGGCTGTAGTTTTCAAAACCTCTCCGTATGTGTGACGTGGCTAAATGGACTCCCCTCCTCCGCTCCGTACTGCCCTCGCGGTCCTTGGACCCACTATGCTTGAAGGCCTTAGATCTCCGGCTCATTCAAGTCGACGACGTCTAGGCGATGCTTCAACTCGTCCCGCCACGCTGGACTATGCAAGACCAGAATGTTGAAGGAGTGAATTGGAAGTGGCTATAAAGGCAGTGAACGAACCTCTGAGGGAACTGCTGAGGGAGTCCTGTTAGGCACACAGGAAAGCAGAGGAAGGAACGATACATTAGAGGGCGTATCCAGCCCAGTATATATACATGTGTGAGACCATCACCTGATGGTCGAGTCATGATGAGTCATAAGCGTAATCTACGTGAGTCATCGTTAGTAAGACGGAATCCGGAACTCCAGGTAACCGGTAATATCATATGCTTAAGGAGCGGAGGCCCGGATGTCCGGTATCTAATCTACTGAGATAGGACGAGAGATAATCGAGTCCTATAGATAAGATAAAGAGCGAAAGAGAGTAAGCGTACAATACGGTACGTAGCGTTGCAGAACATAATACAAGTCCATACCAGGCAAGCCTGATAAGATAACGCCTGAAATGGTAGAAGTTCAACACTCCCACTTGTTCAAGACGCTATGACCATGCCAGTTGACGTTCGAAGTTTCTCTATTCCAGAGAGTGGAACGTTCTTGGTCAACGCATCTGCAAGCTGGTCTTCGCTCGCAACAAAGAAGATATCGGTTTCACCCTTCTCGTAGAATTCTCGAATGAAGTGATACCGTATTTCGATGTGTTTTGTGCGGCGGTCCACGGCAGGATTAACCGCAAGGAAAATGCTTCCTTGATTGTCCAGACACAAAGGAGTGGGAGCAGTCATGTTGTCACCAAGCTCCTGTCCGAAGTTCCTAAGCCAAGCCATTTGACGACATGCATCAGAGGCTGCTTTATACTCTGCTTCTGTTGAAGAGAGGGAAACAGTGGGTTGGCGTCTGGAAACCCAAGAAACGACACAATTGGCCATGAGGAACACAAAGCCGCTTGTGGAGTGCCTATCATCGTGATCTTCTGCCCAGTCCGAGTCTGAATAGGCAATTAACCCGGAGTTGGAATCACCGTCGTAACAAAGCGCATAGTCCTTTGTTCCCCTTAGGTAGCGCAAGACATATTGTGCGAGGCGCATGTGATGCTTCGACGGGTTCGAGGCAAACTTGGCGAGTCTCGTTATGGAAAAAGCGAGATCAGGCCGTGTACCAAGCATAGCATACATGATGCTACCAATAACGCTCTGGTACTCTGTTCGGAATGCATCCGTTGCAGTTTCCGTGTTTTTCTCCAAAACTGAACCAGCAGGTAGAGGTGTCTTTGCAGGTTTGCAGTTAGACATTTGGAACCTCTCCAAAACGGTCTGAACATATTCAGATTGATCAACTAGGATCTGTCGCTTTTGACGATCACGACGAATCCTAAGTCCTAAGAAACGCTCTACTGGTCCAAGATCGGTCATCTGGTACTCCTTCTTGAGATGATTCTTTATTTGTTCAATGAACGGTTTAGAATCCCCAAGGAGCAATAAGTCATCTACATAGAGGACTACATAGCAGACTTGACCGTTGCTTTTACTGGAGTAAACATAAACTCCTGCATCCGAATATGTCCGTATGAACCCTTGGTTTAGAAGAGTTCGGTGGATCTTAGCGTTCCATTGACGTGACGCTTGCTTAAGACCATAGATGGCCTTCTTGAGGAGGCAGACCCAATCCTCCTTGCCTGGAACTACCCATCCTTCTGGTTGTTCCATGTAGATTTCCTCTTCAAGTTCACCGTTGAGGAATGCTGTCTTAACGTCCATTGAGTCCATCTCCCAGTCTTCGAGTGCAGCATGTGCAAACATATATCTCAAAGACTCAAAACGAGCGACTGGAGAGAATGTCTCGTGGTAGTCTTCACCCCAGACTTGAGTGAAGCCTTTGGCTACTAACCGGGCCTTGTACCGACCATCATGCTTTCGCGCATACACCCATCTGTTCTTGACAATCTTCCTGTTCTTGGGACGGGGAACCAAGATCCAGGTGCCATTCTGCTCATGAGACTTCATTTCAGAGCCTTCGGCAGCATGCCAGTGGTCCCACTCAGGGGATTTCCTTGCGTCTGAACGCGAGGTAGGAACCGATTCAGAGTAATTGGCTTCCTTGAGAGCCTGCAGTATTATAAACGCTTCCGCTCGCTGATCTCCATGAGTATCAGTTCGTCGGTCGATCCGAGCCGGAGGCTCATCACCATAAACGTTGTCCCTATTCCTGTTCGGGTTCCTCCCAGCATTCTCTCGACGAGGGCGAGTATATACTGGCTGAGGAGGTTGAACAGGTTGAGGACGTTCTGCAGGTTCAGGGAGCTCTCTCTCAGGTTCTCCCACTGGTTCCGGTTCGTCGATGTCCTCATAAACATCTTCGCTCTCTACCGGTAGAGGAAGTGGAATTTCGATCTGTTCCTCGTCATCATCCTCAGAATCAGAGTCTACAGGATCGAATAGTGGCGGACCCAGAGTCTTCGGGTTAGCCAAATCCTTACGTGCCGGAAAGGAATCTTCATCGAAGGTCACATCACGAGACACAACGATCCGTCGACTGGAGGCATCCCAGAACTTGTAGCCCTTGGAGCCTTGCTCATATCCAACGAAGATCATCTCGATTGCCTTTTTGTCGAGTTTCCCTTGTCTTCGTTCCTTTGGCACATGCACGAATGCCTTGCAACCGAATACTCTGAAGTATGAGATATCTGGGACCGTGCCATCCCAGAGAGTTATCGGGCATTGCCACTTAAGGCGTCGCATAGGCTGGCGATTGTATATATGGACAGCAGATTCAACTGCTAGCTGCCAAAAACCGTGGCTTAGGCCTGCATGATGCAGCATTGCCATAGCCTTCTCCATGATTGTGCGATTCCAGCGTTCAGCTCGCCCATTTTGCTGAGGCGAGTGCGCAACCGTCTTCTGATGAACAATCCCATAGGATTTCAGACGGGCCGTGAAAGCGTCAGATGTATATTCCCCCCCTCGATCCGAGCGTACATTGATGAGTTTATAACCAGTAACATTCTCAGCCCATGCCTTAAAGTCCTCGAACGCTTGGATCGATTCAGACTTATGACGCAGGTAATAGGCACGTCCAAGACTCGAAAAGTCATCAAGGAACGTAATGAAGTACCGGTATCCACTGTTGATTGCTTGAGTACGCATAGGACCATCTTCGTCAGTGTGAACCAACTCGAGAGGCTTTGTAGCGCGTTTGGAAGACGCGGGGAATGGAGCACGATGAGATTTGCCCCATTGACAACCTTCACAAGGGGATTGATCCTCAACCCCCACTGGATCGACACCCTTGGTATGATCAGGTAATCGGCGAATAACTTCCTTGGACGGATGCCCCATCCGGCGATGCCAGGTACGAAAAGGGGTAGACAGCAGTGCTGCCATCTTCCTGTCCAGGACGTCCATAAACGAAAAGTACAAGTTGTTTAGGAAGTTGTACGGTGCTTCCATCACAACATTGCCAGAAACTTTGCCATGCATAAACGGTTGGTCATAGATGACCATCTGACCTGAACCTTGAACGAGCGTATGTCCTGATTTCTCCACAATACCAGTAGAAAACAAACAGCCAGAGGCCTGAGGAATGTATGCGACATTAGATATGGTAATCATCATGCGCTCCTTGCCGACTGTTGTTAAACCTTTGATGGTGCCAGAGCCTAGTGCTTCTATCTTAGCATTTCCTGCTGTACCAAAAACGACGGGAACCGTATACGGCTTGTAATCCCAGAAGTATTCCATAGAATTGACGACCGTCTGACTTGCACCTGAATCCATGAGCCATGCAATGCGCTTGAATTGATGCGAATGAGTCTTGTTCACACCGGGGCAATAAAACGACGAGCTCAATTGTGCGGATCCAGCGTCAGCAGACGCGCCATTATGTACAACAAGAGAAGAAGCAACTAATGAACCAGCAGTCCGAGGGGGACAGACTCTACATGAAGGGTCCGTACAAGCCGTGTACTTAACCTCCTCGACCTCCACCACCGAAGCACCTTGACCGTTTGACGAGGACGAACCGGACTGAGTGACCTTTGTACCATCCGTGGTAGTGTGAACGACTACCGTGTTCGCCTTTTTACCGTTGCCTTTGCCGTTGCCACCCTTGCCTTTCCCTTTGCCCTTGTCTGTGGCCTTCTGTGGGCGCAAGTGTGGGTACTTGGTCCAGCATTGGTCCGAACCGTGTTTCTTGCCGCAGTGTGAGCAAGGACCTTGACCGTGATGCACCTTTACCTGGGAAGTCTTTGAAGCAGACTGTCCCATACCGGACCGGCGGAGAGATTCCTCGGAGAGAATTTTGCTCACGAGGGTCTCAATCTTCAGCTCCTTGAGAACGGTGGTTGCCATGATGGCTGACACCATTGTCGAGTAGCTTTCCGGGATTTTTGACATCAGGAGGAGAGCCTGAGTTGGCTCATCCAGCTTAATGCCGCCGTTGACAATGTCCTTGAGTACGGTTTGGATCTTCGAAATCTGATCCTGCATTGGCTTGTTGTCGTCCATTTCTCTCGACTTGATGAGAGCCGAGAACTGCGACCAAACGTATGCTGCGTCCGGGGTACCAAAATGCGACTTGAGAGCCGCCCACATGTCCTTTGCCGATTTCATGACCTCATCACCATCCTCACTCTTCTCATAGAGGAGGTGGTGGAAACTGTTATCCGTGCGCATGAGGATCACACCCTTAGCGCGGGCGTTAGCCTTTTTATAGTCTGCCTTGGTGAGGTCACCAGCTTGGAGGGCGTCATCGGCCTCGATAAACGTTAGGTAGCCGAGCATCTGGCTCGACCACACCTTGTAGTCCGAAGACTTTTTAAGGACAGGGATACTGTCAGCCTTCATGTCCGACATGTTGGCGGTGAGAATATGAAATTCGAAGAAGTCTGAGACTTCTTCGGAAACGGAGGGCGGTGGTAAACTTTCAAGAACAAAAGCGAGGTCAGACGATAGACTTTCCTCTGCTTCTTCTTGAGACGGTGCTAGAAGCTCCTCTACGTCGTCTTCTTCGAAGAGATTCGATAGATCTGACGGTAAAGTAGTAGGAGCAAACGATGGAGAAAGATGTACTGGAGAAACGATGGGAGAAGGGGATTGTGCTCGAGAGCCGGGGATAGACGGAGACCCGTACTCTGGGATAGATGCAAGATGTTGCGGTTCAGGTTCAGAACCCTCAAAGAAGCTTAGAGAAGCGAAAACAGAATAAGAATTGTCTTCCTGCCAGTGGTCAACTGGGATACCCCAGCCTGTGTCTCTGATGTATGGACCAGACCACCTATTCGCACAGACTGTTGTGTCACACGGCCAAAACTTATATTCAGTTTCTTCAGGCCGGTAGTGATAGTCCCTTCGTTCAGTGACGTCGAATAAATGCTGAAGACCTCTACAGTTGTAGGGTGTTTCTTCTTCTGATGCTTCTGCTTCTAAATTGTCGTCTAGCACTTGCTCAGACGAAGCCACAATGTGATGCTTGACTTATATGATATTCCAGTGATGTATGCAATAAAAACGCTAGGTACGCCGACCTAATCTACAAAACGATCCAGTCCAAATAGCCCCCGTTGGCTATGCTCGTTAGGTCCTTCGTGACCTTTCTATACCGCTTGACGAGCGGCTCCTGCGGCGTCGAGAATTCGACTGTGCCGACGCAACGGCAAGCCCACGAGATGCTGTCTCGCTGCTGCTTAGACCACTGGTTGGCCTTGTCGAAGTTGTCGCTGACCCAGTTGAGCTGGTCTGCGAAGCGGTGGAGAGCGCGCTGGGAGTCTCCAAGAAGCGACTCGAAGAGGTACTTCTTGTCGAAGATTGCTTGGTAGCGCTCGATGGTGGCGCTAACCTTCTTCTCGAGAATCCCAACAACTTCTTCGGTTGACTTCTTCTTGAAGTCGGGGAGCGGGCGAGGAGCGGGTGCTGAAAGGCGTTCAGCAAGTGGGCGCGGCTGAGCGGCGGGGTTGGAGCGGACGGGAGCGGGGAGCGGATGCGACTGGAATCACAAAAACGTTAGATACGAGATCGAACTTGATGCGGGTAGAGTCGGCGTCAACGGACCTTTCTCTCAGGTCTCGTTGGAGGATAAACTTTTTGCAAACGGCGCGAAGGCCCACTGGAAATCCGATCCTTCAGTGCTTTTGGCACTTCAGGTCGTCAAACGCTGAGTCTACTGAGAGACTAGCAAAACTGCTACGCTTACTCCTAGGAGCGTAGTCTTCAAGATCCTGCAGGGATAAAACAACTAGGTGTGCGCGTGTAGCGCAGGGCTCATAACCTGTTGAAGGAGTGAATTGGAAGTGGCTATAAAGGCAGTGAACGAACCTCTGAGGGAACTGCTGAGGGAGTCCTGTTAGGCACACAGGAAAGCAGAGGAAGGAACGATACATTAGAGGGCGTATCCAGCCCAGTATATATACATGTGTGAGACCATCACCTGATGGTCGAGTCATGATGAGTCATAAGCGTAATCTACGTGAGTCATCGTTAGTAAGACGGAATCCGGAACTCCAGGTAACCGGTAATATCATATGCTTAAGGAGCGGAGGCCCGGATGTCCGGTATCTAATCTACTGAGATAGGACGAGAGATAATCGAGTCCTATAGATAAGATAAAGAGCGAAAGAGAGTAAGCGTACAATACGGTACGTAGCGTTGCAGAACATAATACAAGTCCATACCAGGCAAGCCTGATAAGATAACGCCTGAAATGGTAGAAGTTCAACACAGAAGTCAACAACGACCTCGGATCTAGAGTTAAGCTTGTCTCCCCTAGGCAGACCGGAAATACGACCTTTTGATGAGGGGAGAGGCCGGTTATATAGAGTTCAATAAGCAGATATTGGTTTGCGAAAGACCAATACCGTATACATCATCATTAAGTACAAAGGAATAAACGAACGACATTGATCAGACTTGTTGATGATGATAAGGGAAACTCTGATCTATCTTATCAACGACTCTATTGATGATAATCGGGTAAGTAAACAGATCACTGGCACCGACTTCTCCTTATCCCATCCCCGTCCCTCGTACTCCCTCCTTCCCTGCCCCGCATGGGTAGCAACGCAATGAACGAGGTCATCCCTGGCTTGTGGATAGGCGACCTCGCTAGCGCACTCGCCACAGATCAGCTCCGCGAACACAACATCCGAAGCGTCCTCAGTGCTATGCGTGGGCGCGTGCATATTCATGAGGTAGCTATATCTCTTCTGGTCTTACTTCCAGCGCTGAAATACTTGCTTAGACCTTCAACAAGTTTCAAATCAACTTGAACGACACTGATGACGCAGACGTACTTAGCCACCTCGCCGGTGCGATCCAGTTCATCGAGGCGGAGCTAGAGAAGGGAAGGGGCGTGCTAGTACACTGTGTGGCAGGACTTAGTACGCTTTGCTACCCGTATTGATGGATAAAGTGTTGACCATCCTGCGCAGGTCGTAGCGCAACGATCGTCGCAGCCTACTTGATGTATGTTCAGCATGTCGACTACGAAGCCGCGCTCGAACTCATCCGGAGAGTCCGCCCAAACGTCCAGTGAGTACTCATCTTCGCTGATGGGAAAGTAACAGCTCAACCTTATGATAGGCCCAATGACGGCTTCATCCGACAGCTTGCCGTCTTTCAAGAAGCATCCTTCAGAGTTTCAAGACGCGACAAGGCTACGCGGATGTACTACCTGGAACGTGTCGTCGAGGAAGTCATGAGTGAGCACCCATTCCTCTCCGTCGTCCTTATCCACCCGAAACCGACACACGGGCCGCGCAGACGGAGACGGGTCCATCGAAACGGACTTTTTCGCCAAGTTCCCGCGCACGCCTTCCGACTCCGCACCTGCTACGCCGGGTGGGCCCCGCCGCCGCATCCGGTGCAAGATGTGCCGCCAGGAGCTCGCAGCGCGCGAACACATGCTTGACCATGGACAGGTGGGCCCCTCCACGCCCGCCTTCGCCTCGCCTGCTCCCTCGCGCCGGCCATCGGCATCCGTGCACGATGGCCCTGTCAGGCCGTTCGCCCCGCTCACCCCGCTCAGCACGGCTAGGTCCCCTCCAGG
Source organism: Fomitopsis betulina (assembly GCA_022606075.1). NCBI lineage: Eukaryota > Fungi > Basidiomycota > Agaricomycetes > Polyporales > Fomitopsidaceae > Fomitopsis > Fomitopsis betulina. Next base: position 70,753 of record JABYQK010000090.1, read on the forward strand.
CTCAAGGCGACCTTCCACGCACGACATACGCCCCTCCCTCTCGTCACCGTTTTCCCCGTCCAGCTCGAGGCGGCCGTCAATGAACGAAGTGGCTAGGCCGACGGGCCTCGCGCCGCTGACCCCGATTACACCGATCATCCCACAAGGCGCAGTGCCTCTGTCCCGTCGTGCGTCGGGTCACGAGCCGATGGCGCGCTCACGTCTGGGGAGCAACGTTGATACGAGGCCGTTAAGAAGTAGTTTGCTCGCATTTGAGGGCGCGCAGCTTGGGCAGGACATCTCAGACGTGTTGTCAGAGAGTGCCCTTGAAGGTTCTGACGACGAGGACGAGGACGAGGTCCGAGGCCCTCCGAATACGGCGTTGCCTCCCGCTAACAGCGGGAGAGGAGGAGAGAGTGTCCCCGACTCCCCGTCTACTGCAACGTCGCCCACCGTATCTGAAACGACGTCTACACCCAGAGACTCGGACGTTAAGCCGCCCTCTTCGGACGCCCTGCCGTCCCCTCCAATCACCCCCACCGCCGATGGTACGCCGTCCGCCGGTGAACCCCTCCCTGCGATCCCGCCTGCCCTCGTCCGCCGATTATCGTCCACTTCGGGCAGTCCTCTGGTGCATGGGTCCGACCTTGCCGCTCAACTGTCTAATAATCCAAAATTGGCTGCGCTCCGGTCGCCACCCAGCGGGCTCAACATGCCGGTGCTGACATCTCCGAACCCGGGCACAAGCAGTCCGGGTCCGGGGGTAGCGCCCCTGAGCAGGAGTGGATCCACGCTCAACATCATAAGCCCTCCACTGCTCGCGAACAACACATGCTCGGGCTACTTCGTCGAGCCGATGAAGTGGATGGACGCCTTCCTGCAGGACGGGCAGATGGCGGGGAAGATCGTGTGCCCGAACAAAAGGTGCGGCGCGAAGCTGGGGAACTACGACTGGGCGGGTGTGTGCTGCAGCTGCAAGCAGTGGGTCGTGCCGGTGAGTGGTGTGCTCGGATCGTGTTCGGGTTGGGATGCTGAGTTGGGCTGTGCTGCTTAGGGCTTCTGCATACATCGCTCGAAGGTAGACGAAGTGATGGCGTGAAGCTGCGGTGCCTGTGAAACATTGACTTATACGTTAACCCATGTTGTAGCAACATAAATCGACATCGACATCGAAACGCGAGGAATGTATTTTACTGCATTTACATATGATCGACATCGACCCACGGAAGCCGCCATTACAACACGCAGACGCCAAATACTGTTCTGCACAGACCAATCAAACAACTACCCATGCGTCCCTACAATAATCATGTTACAGTGGTGTGCATTCGACACCTACCACACTACCTCTTCCCCGTTGTATCGCCAAAAGTGGCCGGAGTGCTCTGGTTTGAGGCCCTCGACGACACGAAGTTGGCCTTCGACGCTCTCGGATGGCTCGAGTTTCGCGGCAGGGCCACTCATGTCTGCAAGGAGGGTAAGCAAACCAAATTGCCGAACATGAGACAACGCACCAGTTTTGCAATGCCCAGGACATAAGGAGATCACTATAAGATCAGGCCGAGCCAGCGCCTGCTTGTGAGTCTGGGTTGCACCATCATTTGGTCAGCACCATGCCACTAAGCTCGCGGGCAGGGCACCATACCAGCATGTTCAACGCCGTCTTCGTGAGCGCATAGGATGGGTATGTCGGTGGAAAGTTCACGGCGATGCTCTCGCCGATGCTCCCGACACTGCTGCTCACGTTCACGATGGTCTTGCGCGTGCCGCGCTCGAGGAGCGGGAGGTAGAGCTTCCCGAGAAACGCGGGTGCGATGAGGTTCGTCTGGAGGATGTTCTGTAGGCTCGCATACTCGAGGCCAAAGACGTCTTCAAGCGATATCTGGTAGGTACGAGTCAATATTATACGGTGCCCAGCACTGCGACGCGAGATGCTCACGATGCCGGCGTTGTTGTAGAGCACGTCGAGCCCCCTCTCTCCGAGGATCTGCTCCACCTGTGCGACACTTTCCCGCAAGCTCTTCTCGTCGTTGACATCTAGCTGGACGATATGCAAGTTGCTTCTGTCCGCCTGTAACGCGCTCAGCTGGGGAGCTGTTGATATATTCCTTGCGGCAGCAATGACGATGTTCGTCTCGGAGGCAGTCAGCTGTCGCACAAGCTCAAGTCCCAAGCCTCTCGAGGCTCTGTACATTGTTGTTATAAGTGAGCAACTAGAATCAGTCCATGGGCTATTAGGACGCACCCAGTCACAAGCCAAGTGATGGTCTGCGAAGAAGCCATGCCGAAAAGTCGAATGTTGTGATGGGCCTCTGGAACATTGCCATTTTGCCCTATGTATGCCCGACGCGGAGTGCGAGTGGGTCCCTGACGAGTCAGCCACGATCAGAAAATCGGTATATTGGAATATCCGCCCCTACGGAAATAGCCGCCCGTACGGACGACGCCCTAGTGTTTCTGCAGAGGCGAGTCAACTCGGAACTCGCCTCGACTCTGGGTCCCGAGGCGCGCAATTCTTTGATGCCGAGAGTGTTTCTGCAGAGGGAGGGTGAGGCGAGTCGAGTCAGGTAACTCGTCATAACTCGTTGATGCCGATTGGTGGTGAGTCGCGTGACACTATCCTTGGCACCTCTCGAGGCAACTCGCCTCTCATCAACGAGTTATGACGAGTTACCTGACTCGACTCGCTTCACCCTCCCTCTGCAGAAACACTACGACGCCCTGCCTAGGCAGATTCCTACTTGGCTCTGTCCACACAGGATAGCACCTTGGTTCTAGCTTTGGTGGAGAGATACACGAGGGCTATTAGTACAATTATATGTGAATTCAGTCACTACTTAAAAGCTGATCGTCTCACAAAAGACTCGGACTTCAAAGGGATGAAGTCACATCATTATCACGGATGTGACATAGTGTAATGGGACGCCTATGTCACGCAATGTCACATACAGCCTCGCTCTCGTCAGTACTTCAATGGACTCTTCCTTGACGAGCATAGAGTTGCTCTGAGAGCATAGTAGTTGGTGAAGAGCTAGCCCGAGCACGCGCAGTAGGCGGAGCACGCTTGTACGCCCTGACCACCCGATGTATTGCTATATTGGGCTACCATTTACGTTATTGGTACTGCACCCAGCGATCCGCATTATTTGGAAGCATGTGACACACTCTGCTACCTCTTTTCTCAGGTCGAATTTCCCATGAGTAGCAGCTTTAATGCGCTTGAAAAAATTGCGGGAGTGAGGACGTCGGTGGACGACTACACCTTCCAGTTTGGGTCGCTCCAACACGTGGCAGCTCAATGCGCTGATGCTGCCCAGCTCAGCCACATCAGCCACCTGCTCCTGCTCTTCCTACTCATCTTCCTGTTCTTCTTCCTGCCCTTCCTCCTCTTCGTCGACCTCATTCCACAGGTGGAAGGGCGATACACGGGCAGTGCGCAAATGGCTCCGCTTTCTCCCTCGGTAACTTCGCCAATTCAGCAGCCGCCGCATACTGCTGGGTTGTCGTACAGAGGTGCGTATACGTCGAAGTATGTTCTGGTATATGCTTCTGATCCCCTTGTTGCAGGCCTCCGCGCGGCCATCGACCCGCAGTCTATCCCGTCGCCCATCGACGCTATAGAGATCGACCGCGAACAGTGGGACGACCAGCCGTTCGGAACACTTCCAGGAGGACATGTCCCGTTATCTACAACAGACTATGTCTCCATCGACCAAGGCACGCGATACGCACCCTATCCTTACCTGCGCTAACGTACACGCAGGCAACTCCTCCCCCAGGTTCATTCGCGTATCGACATGGAACATGCCCAGTACGTCTCGCCTTGCTTCGGACTGTCAGATCCCTCTCGTTGCGGTTATCCATCCTCTTGCGGACCAAGACCCAAGGGAGGAGCCCGTTCCCCTCGTCGACACCGGTGACATCGGACCTGCTCGATGCGCACAGTGCAGAGGATACATCAATCCGTGGTGTAAATGGGTCGCCGGGGGTATGAGGTGGAGGTGTAATCTGTGTACGCACGAGACAGAAGGTGCGTATCACGCTACATAACATCCCGAAACCGATCTCAAGAGACGGTGTAGTCACGCCCGAGTACTTCTGCAACCTAGACGCCAATATGACGCGGCTTGACCACCTTCAACGACCGGAGCTCAACAAGGGCACCATTGACTTCGCTGTTTCGAAGGAATACTGGGCACCGCAGTCAGAGCCACGCATAGAAGCTTTGTACCAGCCCGTCGTCCCGACCTCAGCCTCAGAACCGCGGCCTCCTGAGCCGATTCGTTACGTATTCGCCTTCGACGTCTCCCAACAAGCGATGCAATCCGGCTTCACACGCACCGCTTGTCTGCAGGTACTCGACCTCCTGTACGGATATGACGCACAGGACGGGACGCATGTCGAGCCGTGCTTTCCGGCGCAAAGTCCGGTCTGCATCATCTCGTATGACCGGGAGATCCAATTCTACGACCTCACAGTACGCATGCACCTGTCGTCTGATATCTGAGCTGAGCTGATGCTTGGTGCAAGCTCAGCCACGCGGAGCTGACAACCCGGCCATGCTAGTCCTGTCCGACATTGAGGACATCTTTGTGCCAATGCTGGATGGTCTATTCGCTGACATTCAACAGTCAAGGTGAGCACATTCCTATCAGATACATGCATACACTCACACTTGTCCAGGATTCTCATCACGAGGCTTCTCACGACGCTGGGTGACGCGAACAATCGCCCGCTGGAAACCGAAGTCGCACTAGGCTCCGCTCTTGCTGCATGTCTGGCTGCTCTGGTACGTCCTTTGTGATACTGACATTCGTTACGGTCGCTGATTCGGACAGGCTGGGAAAGGTGGTCAAGTACTTGCTTTCCCCGCTGTTATACCTACTATTGGTCTTGGCGCGCTGACAACACCGGAAGACGTCTCCGCCCAAATTGGTACCGAGAAGGAGAAGAACATATTTGCTCCCAGGAGTGAAGATTGGCAGGAGCTCGGTGAGCAGTGTGCAGAACAGGGTGTTGGCGTGAACCTGTTCTTCGCGAACAGCCGACCTGTAGATTTAGCATCGATATGTGAGAGATGTTTGGCTTCATAGATATCTTCGATGCTCATTAGGCATGTGCAGCGGTCGCCTCATCAGTGACCGGCGGGCAACTCTACTTTCATCCACGGTTCGATCCAGTGCGCGACGGCCTCGTCTTGCATTCCGAACTCAGGAGGCTGGTGCAAAGGACCACGGGCTACTCGTGCCTCATGAAGGTCCGCTGTTCACAAGGTCCGTTTACTTCCCTTCTGTCCTTCAGCACCGACTCACCCCGTGACCTGCAGGCCTGCGTATCACAGATTACTATGGCAACTTCTACGAGCCGCCCACGTCCGACCTCACCTTTGGTGTCCTCGACGCGGACAAGGCTATCTCCGTTGTTCTGGAACACACTAAATCGCTTACAGAGGGCGAGTTCGCGTTTATTCAGAGCGCTGTGTTGTATACCAGTGCTGCCGGTGAGCGCCGCGTGCGGGTATGCAATCTAGGCTTGCAGGTCGCGGGCATGGCCGGGAACGTGTTCCGGTTCGCCGACATGGATGCGGTGGTGTGTCATTTAGTCAGGCAAGGTGCGCTGAAGAGGATTAGAGGCGTTGGTGGGGTGCTGATGACCATGACAGCGACACATAAGATGCGCACGCAGAAGATCGCGAAGATACAGGAGCAGCTGACGGACAAGTGTGCAGCGATCTTGCTTGCGTATAGGAAGTGGTGCGCTGCATCTGCGCCTGCATCCCAGGTACGGTCCTCTACCATGATATGTCGTAGCCTTGCTCACCCCGCTGTAGCTCATCATCCCTGAGGCCTTCCGAGCGCTACCACTCTATACCCTCGCAATCATGAAGTCTAGACCACTCAAAGGTATGTCTCCTCTTCCTCCATCTGCATACACCGCGCCTCACAGGACGGTCTCAGCTCAGAACGTGGTGTCCGATGTGCGTGTGTACCATGCCCACAAGGTCATGGCTATGAGTGCCCGTTCGACGATGCAGCACCTACACCCTCGCTTGATGGCGCTTCACGACCTCACCATGCGGGCGGCGATGCCGGAGCCGACTACAGGGCGGATACGCATGCCCGGGCTCATGCGCGACAGCTACATCTTCATGGAGTCGTACGGGATCTACCTCATAGGTGCGTTAATGAGTTGCGAATCGGAGATAGGAGCTGACCTGAGGTGGACCAGACAATGAAGAGCTCATGGTTCTCTGGATTGGTTCGGACGCTTCACCACAACTGCTCAAAGACCTGCTCGATGTCGACGACTTCCTGAACGTCGATCCCACCATCGTTCGTGTACATGTATGCCTTCCTTCTGCATATATTGATATCCTTTTCGACAGACGCAGATCCCCATTTTACCCACGAGGCTCTCGGAGCAGGTACACAACATTATCAACTACCGACATGCGCAGCGAGGCTGGACGCCCAAGCTGTCTATCGCGCGGCAAAATATGGACGGGGCAGAGCTCGAGTTTGCGGATATGCTGGTCGAGGACAAGAACAATGCAGCAATGTCGTATATTGACTGTGCGCTCTTTCTGCCCGTTCTAGCTTTGTTCTGCTGACAAACGCCTTCGTAGATCTATGCTTGGTACATAAGCAAATCAATGCAGAGGTATGCAGATGACAGTGGGATGAGACGTAACGCTGATGCACTGGTGTAGCTGACAGGAGGCCCGACAAATCCTAACCGTGGCAGTTTTGTGTCTGCGCCGTGGTAATTTGTATTGTGTGTATGTTATCTATGATTCGGCACTTCTGATCGAACATTTTGGACCATTCAATCCACACGTCCGTCTGGCTTCAACGTGCCTGCCAGGGGTGACGCTGACAATTAAACTGCCCATTTGCCCTGGTAGACCTAGCCTTGCACCCTCACTCAGAGCAGTAACGCGAAGTTCCGACGTGCTGGGATTAAGTCAAGTTCAAGAGCTTGTTTGTAGATGTTCGGCCGCGAGTGCTGGGAGGAGTTGTTGGACGTAACGCATGACCCATCTCAGATCTCGGTGGTCCAGTAATTCTCATCCCCGAAACCATGGGTATTCCACGAAGTTATGGTTCGCGCTCTTTAATTCTCTACCCCACCGTATTTGATTGATTGCGCGCTGAAGGTCGCGCTAGAGAGAGGGTCTGTGACATGAACTTCTCGCCAGAGTTGGGCGGGCCGGTGTCTGCTTGTCGTTGCAGAAACCTTCGTGGAGGTAAGCAGGATTTCGACTCCGTTGATACAGCTGATAAAGAGTGGCTTCGCGACGCAGCCATTCATATATATATACCCATCTTTCCTTGCGAAGTTCCCAGGCATTCATAGCCCCAGACCTGGTCGCTCTACAACTCCAGACTTCGGCAGTATGTACCTGCTCAACGAGTTATGGGGTCGTTGGAGGGTGGTTGCGGAGACGTTCTTCATGCCGAAGCCCACGTTCAGCACTGACCAGATCCCGGACCTGAGCGGACAGGTATTCATCGTGACAGGTGTGAAGTACAATCATTATCAATGAATCATGACATCTCACAACGACGCAGGAGGAAACGCTGGCATTGGGAAGGAGACTATCAGAGTGAGTGGGAGAGCAGCTGGTAATCATCAGCTATACTAAGAGGCGCCAGGTTTTGCTGCAACATGACGCCAAGGTGTATCTGGCTGCCCGAAGCAGAGAACGGGCGGAGACGGCGATTGAAGACCTGAAGAAGCAGACAGGAAAAGAGGCCATCTTCTTGGAACTGGATCTTACTAGCTTTCAGTCTATCCGTAGTGCGGCGGAAGGGTTTCTCAGGTAGGGCTGCGGACACGGGACAAATGTCTGGATTCTGACATCGGAGAGAAGCAAGGAGAGCGCTCTGCATGTCCTCATTAATAATGCGTGCGCTTTCCCGTCTATGACGCTAGTGTCTCAGAGCTGATGCTGTCTGTTGTAGCGGCGTGATGTTATGTCCTGTTGAATGGGTGACTGCAGATGGGTACGACCTACAATTCATGACGAATGTCCTCGGTACGCCCGCCTTGCTGTCGTCCTCCCTCGCCGCTGACCTGGCACTTTCCGAAGGCCCGTTCCTATTCACAAAGCTACTGATGCCGGCCATCCTCGCGGGTGCGGAGACGCATCCAGACCACCACTCGCGTATCATTGAGATATCCTCCTCTGCATCGCACTTGTGCAGCGATATCAAACTGGACACTTTCAAAGATGGCCCTGAAAGGAGAAGACTTTCACCAATAGAACATTATAGCCAGTCGAAGCTCGTGAGAACCCTATATGTTCGTAGTTTTCGAAAGGAGGTCATATTAGATGTCACTCAGGCAAACTTCGTGATTGCGCGCCAATACGCGAAGCGGTACGCAGATCGCGGAGTGGTCTCGATTGCGCTCAATCCAGGTGAGCCCGTCTATGTGGTTTTCTACGTAGCTCGTCTGATCAGTATAGGCAACATTGACACGGACCTTCTCAAGAACTTCCCAAGAATTACCCATAGGCTCATGGTGAGCCTTACGATCGTTACCCGTCCGCACTCAAACTGACGGCTTGTTGCCACGGCAAGCGAGCAATCATGCTGCATCCCATACAATACGGTGGACTCACGCAGTTGTACGCGAGCACGATGCCTGAAGCAATTCACCACAATGGCGGCGTACGTATGAGCCGCTTCCCTCGGGATGTACTAGTAGCTGAGCTGACATAATTTGGTTATCACAGTTTCTGATTCCATGGGCGCGAGTAGGAAGTGCAAGGCCAGAAGCATACGACGATGCTCTCGGAGAGCGGTTGTATGCCTGGCTCGAGAACGAGGTCAAGGACAAGTGAAAATTGGCGCGATTGCCCTTGCATCGACAAATGGGCGGTGACCTGGTCCAGGTAAAGCGTGTAGCTCAGTCGTAGCTAGCGCCTTTTGATCCGATAATTGATCAACAAATCACCAACGTATACTCTTAAGTCTGGAAACATCGTCTCATCATTCTTGTCGCTGTATCGTACATCGAAGTATCAATTTCAGACCACTAATACATTTCAGTTGGCGTGAGGATATAAGCAAGTAGTGGGGCCTAGCCTTCGCATTGTGAAAAGCAGTCTATGTCCAATTGGCCGGCAGCGAGGCGCCTTCATGGAGAAGGTCATCCGAAAGCGATGCATACTTTGTCGCATCCTCGGCGAACATCTTCGATGTGGTTTCAAATCGGATCAACGCGTCCTTCCCGAGGAGCAATCTGAGAGGGGGTTCGTTCATCGTAGCGACCTGCTCGTAAACAACTTTCATTGCTGTGATAAGTCATGCGTCAGCCAGCACCCAGACCTCCAACCACGCGACCACCCACCCTTTTCTGTGTCACCAGGAAGGCGGAGACCGGGTGTAATAAGCTTGCGTGCGGCCGCCGTGCTGGAGCCCTCGAAGGCGTACGCCGGATGCGGATCAGTCAGGACCATCGACTCTGACGACAGCCCGCGCGTGGCGAAGGCTCCCGGCAAGATGTTCGTTACCTATCACTCAGGGCTTCATCGAGGGGTCACCCTCGCAGAGACGAGAAAAAACTTACCTTGATATTCCAGGTGGGGTCCAGCTCGATAGCGAGGGTCTCCATGACACCTTCGAGAGCTGAGTGCAATATGTTAGCTACCGCTGATCTAACTGGAGCACGCTCCGCACCATGTTTGCTAGCAGCGTATATGCCTATGGCCGGGCCTGTGATGACTGCGAGCAGGCTGGAGTTGTTGATGAGCCTGCCGCCCCGCGGTTGGTTCTCGTCGCGGAATACGCGGACGGCCTCGAGTGCGACGTTCAGAGAGCCCCAGAAGTTCGTGTCGAACAGCGTGCGCGCCGTCTCTTCTGGCACGCTCTCGAGCTCGCCCAGCACGGAATAGCCGGCGTTGTTGAACACGACGTCGACGCGCCCAAACGCCGCACGGGCAGCCGCGAAGGCGGACTGGATCTCTGCCTTCTTTGTAACGTCGAGCTTCACAACGAGGAGGCGGTCCTTGGTGTACTTCCGCGCGAGGTCTGCGAGCACTGCGGGCTTGCGGAGCGTTGCGACGGCGATATCGCCCTGCGAGAGGACGTGTTCGGTCATGGCACGGCCCATGCCAGAGGAGGAGCCGGTGACTGAACAGCACCGCGAATGTTAGCGTTCATGAGTGTAAGATGACAGATAGAGGCGTACTGAACCAGATCTTGGGTGCCATTCGGGGTATGCGCTGCTAAGATATGTGAGGGAGATGGAATGGGAGTGCGAGACACAGAAAGTAGCACTAATGGGGGAGGAAGCTACAGCCGACAGTGACTTGGGTGGCTTTTCTATGACATCGGGGCCGAGCGAGTCAGCGCGCACCAGGGCGAACATCTTCGCTTATTGTACTTAACTCCTTCAAGTGAAATACACGGTGCAGGTAGCTGCGATCAGATAGACGACCAAGCCTTGGTAGGTCACCACGATTCCTACGGAGCAACTTTGAAACACCGCTACCTCACTTGCTTCTATCAGGGTACACCTCTTCAAACCAGAGACACCTGCTTCAAGTCCGCGCGGCTTTCGAAGTCAAACACTGGACGGGTCCCCGGGGTAGGACTGGGACTCTCGTGGGAGGCATGTCTGCTCCCCCCTACTCGCGTAGATAAGCAGTCTCTGATGAGGTGTGGCACGCTGGCGAATCGACATCTAGTTGAGGGAATGAGGGGGGAGCTTTCGGACTGTGCGACGGCGACATTCTATGCGTCCTATCGCCTAGCGATCCTTTGAGACCTAGGTACATCTCAGATCGATAAGAATCACGCACAATGCTTACAGACAAGTTGAGTATGCAAGTGGAGATGGGTACTTACCAGTGGGGAAGCAAGGAATCACCATATCGCCTCCACGAATCTTTAGCCTATGAAAGCTGGAGAAAGAGCGAGATTAGAGCTCGTTTGAGAGCTTGAGTGTTGGCCCGAGCTCGAGTCAGCGCTACCCGCCTGTTCCTGGCTGCCTTACGTCCGATCGTCTCATGCCTCCCTTTCTGAAACGACAAGAAAGCCTACGTGAAAGATATTCACGTCCCCTAGTTTGACACGCACACCCCTGAATCGGCCCGCCTACTCGCCTTCTGCTGCCTCGCGTTCTCGAATCTCTCGCTCTAGACGTGCGCGCTCGGCCTGACGCATACGCACGAGGGTGAGAGACTCGTAGTCGAGTCCGGCATCAACAAGCTTGGTGGAGGGCTGTGCTGGTGCATCAAAGTCAGGCTGCATATAACGTGCACATCAGCAAAGCAGGTCAACATTTGCGAGGAAATCGGCGTACAAAGGTGGAGGGGAAGGAGGAGAACGACGACGAGGCGCTGGACGCTGGCGGCGGGTTCGCGCTGGCTGGTACCGACTGCGGGGTCGTACTTCGCGGCCCCTTTGATGTAGTTTCTTCGCCCTGCTTCCCACTTGAACCGCCACCCAGCTGCCCGTTCTTCTTCAGCCATGCAATGAGTTCTGGCTCTTTGTCCTCGGCCCACCCAACCTCGATGTCTTGCAAGCCACTCTCCGCCTGCCCGCTCGCGCACACAGCAGCGAACGCGCCGCCGATCTGTTTAAACGGGACCAGGGCGATGCCGCGTTTCGGCTTCTTCGGCGGCGCAGGCTTGAGTATGAGCTTGATCGATGTTGCGTCGGCCGGGCCGAAGGGCGCAAGGAGGGCGGCGAGACTGGCGGGTGTGGTGAGTGAGGGGTGTGAGGTTAACACGTACTTCAGGCGGATGGTAGTGTCCAAGTCTCCTTCACAACAATCAGAAAAGGTTGTAGGTTCCCTGTAAGTCCGTACGCACCCAGCTCAGGCGGCTCATCCTCCGCTGCTGCCTTCAGTGCGTCCTCCTCCCTCCTCCTCAGCTCCTTCTCCCTTTCCTCCCTCAGCTTCCGCCCCTCCTCCATGATCCGTTCATTCTCCCTCCATCGAGTGCGCTCCTCCTCCTGCTTCTCTACCCGTGCCTTCTTGAACGCGCGCTCGCGGGCTTCGAGCTCGTCGACGAGACCCTTCCGCTTCGTGTCATACGACGCGAACCGTGCTTTCCGCGCCTCCTTCAGGCGCTCCTTAGCGTCGAGCGCAAGCCGCCGGAGTGGGTCGAGCAGCAGTTCGTACGCCTGAGTAAGCTCATGGAACTGGCGTGCTGCAGTGCAAACGAGACGTCAGTCTGGTGGAGGTGCATATGAAAGCGTGAGGGCCTACCAGCATCTGGGTTCCCGCGATTCTTATCAAGACTTGTCAGAGGACGACGCTCAAAACAGACGCATGAATAAGATACAACAGCACACTCACTCTGTCTGGGTGAACCTTCAACGAGACTTTGCGGTAGGCGGTGCGTATATCCTGCTCGGAGGACTCTAGAGTCATACCGAGGAGTTCATAGGGGTTGGCCTCCTCGTCTTTGGCAGCAGACATTGCAGAGAACGGCTGGCTAGCAAGGAAATGAAGATGGATGTTCGAGGTCAAGTTAGTATACGGGAGTGTAACATCGACTTGTAAGGGCTCGTGTCATCAATACAATCCATTACAAATATATATGTTATACATTGATAACATACTCAAATAGGCGCGTACTCGATAACCCGAGGCGCGTTTTCGTTGTATAGAACTTGAAGGTCGCACTGGTATGTCGAAGGCGTATCCGGCGAATATACTTAGAAAGGCGTAGCAAGTATTCATACTGTCTCGAAGGTTCAAGGGGTCGGAAATCCCAAGGCAGCGTACGGACATCTGGGATTTTGGCCCACCCTTATTAGCCTGCCGCTGGTGCTACGAGCCCGAAAGCCTAGGAAGGGCCGGATCCCCACCACCTCCCCGCACTGCCATGCATTGGTCGGGTTTGGCTGACTTGAAGCCTTTTTCGTACAACTTGTAGCTTACAAGAGACCTCACTGGTCTGAGATATCCGTGCCCGCAAATAATACATTGTACTGCCTATTACTTGTCCTTCACTGTCGCCTCTAGGATGTCCCAGAGCTTCTCTCCAAGCTCGCTGTCGTACGCCTCTTTCCTGCACTTGTCTACGCGTGCCCACGGAATCAAGAACTGTGCATACCTTGATTAGGTGTCAAAAGCAGCGGCCCGCATGAGCACTCACACTAGCGTTTTGGTTCAGCGCTTCTGGCATCGTGCCAGCCCAGAGCTGCGTGAGTGCGCCGAGATACACGGGCCGCACAATGAATTTTCGCTGTGTCCCGAGAAGGATTGTCAGGTCCTTGTGTACAACAACAGGAGGACGGCATACCAAGAACCACTTCAGGAATGGTGAGGCGTGGCGTGTCAACTCGGTGTCGATGTTTCCTGAAAAGGAGAAATTGTCAACAGCGCAACCAGCATCATACGAAACAAGACTGACCAGGATTCAGTGAGATGGAAATGATGCCTTTGTCAGCATAACGCTTTGCCAGCTGCTGGCTGACGACCACATTAGCCTGAATGCCTGCTCAACTTTTATGCCGTGTCCCCAGTTTGTGATCTCACATACGAATTTGCTCTGGCTGTAGAGGTCGATACTCGACAACTTCCGTCGTGCGGGGCCGTCCTTGAGCGTGCCCCATTTGACCGTGTGGACATATGCGCTCGAAGACGATGTAGTGATGATGCGGGTATGGCCGTCGGGAGAGGTTGCTTTGCCGGAGATGAGCGCAGGGAGCAGGAGCTTCGTGAAGAGGAAGGGGCCTAAGGGTCACCATGTATTGAGGTTCGTCGTGGCTGAGGAAGTCGATACGTACCGACGACGTTCGTGAACCACTGGAGGTCGTGGTTGTCGGGACCGAGCTGGTCGATCGGAGCCAACATGATACCACTGTGCGGCTTCTTGAGTGGGGTTCAACGACACTGCGGCTAGGTACTCACGCATTGTTGAATAAGACGTGCAGGTCCGGTTCCTTGCTGTCTAATCCATGAGACACAACTACAACACTTCACAGGCTGTGTTAACCACCTCAGAAACTCAGCCGCAGCTTTGTGGATGGAAGCGTAGCTCGCGAGATCTAGTTCAAGGAATACCGCCTCCTTCCCCGTGTCCCTCTTCAGCGCCTCGATTGCTTTCTTGGCTTTCTCAGGCGAGCGCGATGCCATATAGACCTTCGCATTATGTTCGAGCAGTGCCTGCAAGCGACGTTCATAAAATCCTGTATGAAGCACATACACGGTCCTACCTTAACTGTTTCTCGGCCAATGCCGCTATTGCCACCTGTGGATTGGGGTATTCCGTGTCAATCTCGAGCTGCCCACAAACGGAGACCTAAAGTAACAAGCTTACCCGTCACTATCATCACACGACCGGTGAGATCAGGCATCTGGTCGGGATGAAATGTAGGCTTGGGAGGGTAGTTCTCCTTGAGAGCCTTGAAATTCATGCGCAGCTCGTAGAACATGTTGATCGTGAATAGAGAAGACAAGGGGGCTATGTGTTTCGCATCAACCTTGCACATGTTTTATACATCGCACTGCGCAGCGAGCACAACATCTACTGTCACCGTCATTTGACAAGGGCGGGACTCACTGGCCGGCACGCGTGCGTCACCATGATGCCTGGCGCCCAGTGCGGATAAGCTAAACATATCTGAAACCTGAAATCCCACATCCACTCAGCTTTGTGAGATGTGCTAGTAGCGAGCTGTGGTATTGAATTACGAATACCGTCAACTTTAGGCCGAGTTCGCACCTGATGGCCACAACACAGTGCACATCTGAAGGTGCACGCGAGCGAGAGCTACCAACTCTGCTCCCTCGCATGTCATGCAACGGCACGCACGCGCCAAACGAGCCCGTGGCCGCCGACTTGGCAACGGAACCCGGGAGGCAGTTTGATCTGGTTGCAACTCAACCAGCTGGCGCCAGAATCTCAGATGATAACAAGATATATGCCACGGCCACTTCAATACAGAATCCCGTGTGCTTAGCAGATAAGACAGAGCGGACATAATCATGCGTAGCACAGCCTGGCACGAAGCATGAACAATAACACACCACGTACCTGTAACCAACCCCAGGACTTCAACGGATGACATACCCATCCACGCAGGCGTTGGTGATGCCGCATGGCCTAAGCAATCTTCAAAAGATACAAAACACTGTAGACGTGTTTACGTCTCCACGCACTCCTTCAGCATCGTCAAAAATATTGTTCAGTGCATACAGAAGTCGCAGAAATGGTACTTGCCTTGCGCTTGCGTCTCTGCGTGAGGAAGGTTCGAAGTGGGCCGCTGTCATGTGGTGAGTCGAGGGCGCTACCCATGCATGGCGAAGCCAGTTCTGCAGCCTTCGGAAAGGGAGGAGGAGGAGGAGGAGGAGGAGGAGGAGGAGGAGGAGGAGGAGGAGGAGGAGGAGGAGGGGATCGGGCTGAAGCCTGATGTGGCTGAAGTTGTGTCACATACACGCCTCCCACCGCCACGTGTCAGCACGACCGCAACTGGAAGTGTAGTCGTCCACCCTCAGGCTGCCGGCGACGCGAGCTCGGACACCTTAGAATTGGCTACTGGAGAGACATAGCATGTCCCAAGGTCGGCAGCGTACTACAAAGGTCTTCTCGACTGACTGATGACATTCAACGCGAAAGCAGTGGAGTGAAATTGACGAGATTCAGTCAATACAGATGGTTAGCCCTTCAGGCTTTGCGTCAATGTCCGGTAACTAGTATGCGACATGAACACTAGGGCGGACAGCGACGACGGATAATGGGAAGGTAGAGTGGGCGGTGATGCAAGGTTACAAACGAGAAGGTAATGTCTGTTGATGCATAGTAAGTAAAGATACTAAGATAGGCATAATGTCGTCCTCGACGCGTTCAAGAAGATGTGTCAGTGGTGCTCGTTAGACCACAAGGTGAGTCTGGATGTCTAGACTGGACGTCAGTGAACATCCGGGACAAAGCTACCGCAAACTGACTCACTGTTGTCTGCCCAATTACAGGCTGCGCTTTGCGCATAGGGTGGCCTGGGCGGCACGGTAGTCGAGGACACTCCTGAGAAGCTCCTCTGCGGTGAAACTCGGAGCAGGCGTCGGTTCAACCTCGATTGCCATACCCTTGGCAATGGTGACCACGTTCTCCCCAACGTGCACCTGTGCCCTTCGACGCATCTCCAGCACAAAACTTCGCACCATGGTCGCCTCCCCCTCAACCTCCTCCCAAGCCCCCAGACCTGTAGGGTCACTTGCCGTGGCAGGCGAAGTCTTCTTTACGGGGATGCTGAAGTCGAAGTCGTCGAGTATGGAAGCGCGCTGGCGCACATTGGCGGTCATGTTCGTCGTGGACATTATACCAAGGTCGTGTAGGTAGAGGAGGTGGAGAAGATTAGGTGTGGATGAGAGGGTGAGTGGTCACTGAAGTCCGCGAGGGAATACCTGACAGGTTGAAGTGGTGGGTCCAGCGAATTATCTGATCTCCGGTCTTCAGCGCACGGTGGTATGCGTGTTTTCCTCCGGACCAGCAGCTCGCGCAAACCCGAGTCGTATCAATTCTGGCAAGTGTGTCATGCTCTGTGCTGACTCCTCTGGTATCCCTCTCTCTCAAAATGTCTTCTGTGGGTCTGCGTACGGGAAACAACGGTGAGGCTACCCTCCGTGTCCCTCCCGACTAAGATCCCTATATGAGCTTCAAGCTCAGGTCTTCAAGCTGCTGGACGGCAAGACAAACATGAAGGAGTGCCGGGAGGGTGAGCACGCTCGAGCGATCTGATCCCCCGTCATGCCAACCCTCTACGCCATACATAGAGGTGCGGCCTTTCTTTCGGGGAGCATCTTGTTGCCACTCACAGGCATCTCTTCTTGCGCCGCTATCATGGGATGCTGAATCACTTTCCCAATATTGATCCCCGCAGCAAACATCTCGATACACATTACTCCCTCTTTCATCGGATGTGCTATTAGTTTTCTTCGTCTGGACGTGTTGTGCAGTTGCACAATCAGGAGGAATTGCAAGCTAAGTGAAGTGACTTCTCGAATCAGAAGCTTGTTTCCTCAGTTCCACTTCAATCACACTTGGTAGAAACATCTTATCGTTAGGGCAGAGCAGGGGTACCGGAAACCCGCCAGGGTACCGGGTAGGGGTACAGTCGGGGTAGGGGTAGGGGTCTCATTTCATCGACTGCATACCCGCCACAGTACCCGTGGGCGCGAAACACCCTGCCCCGATAAGGCAAGCTCCGCAGACGACATCGAGAGTACTAGCGACCCCGTTGCGTGGTGGTATGAGCGACGCTGGAAGTATCCCAACCTCTCGCGCATGGCTATCAGCTATCTCACGATTCCTGGTGTGTTCAATTCAGATGCTCTTATTTCTTACAACTCACTCACAATACTCTCTTAGCAACATCTGCTGACGTTGAATGTGTCTTTAGTCGCAGACACCTCATCCTCCCCCACATTCACAATGGCATGTCGGCGCAGTCAATCCGTGTGCTCTTGTGCCTTGCAGATTGGAGCCGTCTTGGCCTCGTTGAAGACAATGACATGTGTGCGGTCGCCTCTGAGGCTGATAATGGTGCTGAGTAGTCTGTACTATGCCAAGGCACTGTTATGTACAATGTATCATTACCTACTCATTTGACATATCCATGTGCTGTACCTGCGACATACCTGCGACCCACATCCGACCCGCATCGACCCGTTGACCACCTGTACCTGCTGTGGCGGGTCCCTACCCCTGCCGGGTGAGGGTGCGGGTATACCCATGCTCTGCCCTACTTATTGTCTCTTCCACAGTTGTCCTAATGATAGCAGACATCCAGGTGTATTGGCTTTCACAGGGTCCCACCACCTCTACGCACTGCGGAGCATTGAGTGGGTTCTACTGACTGAAAGTCTTATCCAGACAATGTAGCTTTCCAAGAGGCCTCAATCTACAATATCTGTGCTCGTAAATGACAAACTTTTCCACCTGCTTGTCCTTCACTGTCTCCTCAAGGAGACCCCAGAGCCTCTCTCCAAGCTCACTGTCATATGCCTCCTTCCTGCACCTGCCTACACATGCCCACAGAATCAAGAACTGTGCATAGTTAATTAGGTGTAATAAGCAACAGCCTGCATGAACACTCACACCAGCATTTTGGGTCAGTGCTTCTGGCATCATTCCAGCCCAGAGCTGTGTAAGTGCACCGAGATGCATGGGCCGCACAATATAATTCCGCTGTGTCCTGAGAATGGTCATCAGGTCCTCGTATACAACAATAGGAGGACGGCATACCAAGAACCACTTTATGACTGGTGAGGCAGAGCACATCAAGTCAGTGTCAATGTTCCCTAAAAGGTGGGGAAATCATCAATAGTGCAATGAGCATCAGACAAACCAAGATTGACCAGGATTGAGTGAGATGGAAATGATGCCTTTGTCAGCATAACACTTTGCCAGCTGCTGGCTGATGACCACATTAGCCTGAATGCCTGCTCAACTTTTATGCCATGTCCCCAGTTTGTGATCTCACATACAAATTTGCTCTGGCTGTAGAGGTTGTTACTCAACAACTTCTGTTGTGTGGGTCTGTCCTTGAGCATGTCCCATTTGATCATGTGAACGTATGCACTTGAAGACAATGTAGTGATGATGTGGGTGTGGCTGTTGGGAGAGGTTGCTTTGCCAGAGATGAGCACAGGGAGCAGGAGCTTCATGAAGAGGAAGGGGCCTAAGGGTCACCATGTATTGAGGTTTGTTGTGGCTGAGGAAGTCAATATGTACCAATGACATTAGTGAACCATTGGAGGTCGTGGTTATCGGGACCGAGCTGGTCGACTGGAACCCACATGATACCACTGCGTGGCCTCTTGAGTGAAGTTCAGATGATACTGATGCCAAGTATGCACACATTGTTGAACAGGACATGCAGTTCAGGTTCCTTGCTGTATAATCCATGAGACACAACTACAACACACCTCAGGATGCGTCACTTGTTGAACTTCTACCATTTCAGACATTATCTAATCAGGCTCTCCTGATATGGACTTATCTTATGTTCTGCTATGCTACTTACCATACGTAGACTGCATTCCTTTTTGGTCATTATCTATAGATTAGATAGCTTGCTCCGGACTACACTGGACCTCTGGACTCTACCGGCCTCCACTCATTATCCTGTTGAACTTCTACTATTTCATACATTATCTAATCAGGCTCTCCTGATAAGGACTACTCTTATGTTCTGCTACACTACTTAGTATACATTCCTTTTGCTTCTTATCTATAGATAGCTCATTCTGGACTACACCGAGTTCCATTTGGTTTCCTCTCAGTATCCATTCAGTACTCCACTTGGTATCCGGTTCCTTTGGGACTCTGCTCCTTTGTCATATGATATTGATGGCAACCTATAGTTCTGTTTACCATCTTACTAACGCTTACTCACGTAGCTTATGATGATGACTCATGACTCAGGCCTCATCTGATATGCATACTGTATGATCAGATAATGCCTTCCTCTCATGTATATATACTGGGCTCAGATGCCCTCTAAATGTATTGTTCCTTCCTCTGCTTTCCTGTGTGCCTAACAGGACTCCCTCTAGGCTCTAGCAGCTCCCTCCAGGTTTGTTCACTCGTCTTCACAGCCACTCCCTCTACTCCTTTCAATAGGTTATGAGCCCTGCATTATTACACTAACCTAGTTGTTTCTTTATCCCTGCAGGCTCTCCAAGACTACACTTAGCAAGGAGTAAGCATAGCAGTTTTGGCTAGTCTCTCAGTAGACTCAGTGTTTGATGTCCTGAAGTGCCCAAGGCACTGAAGGATTGTATTTCCAGTGGGCCTTCGTGCTGTTTGCAAAAAGTTTATCCTCCAACGAGACCTGAGAGAAAGGTTTGTTGACGCCGACTCTACCACATCAACACTGATCCTTTGATCTAACATTTTTGTGACTCCAGTCGCACCTGCTCCCCCCTCCTGTCCACTCCCAACCTCGCTCCCTCACTGAGCATCTTTCAGACCCTGCTCCACGCTCACTCCCTGACTTCAAAAAGAAGTCAACAGAAGAAGTCATAGGGATTCTTGAGAAGAAGGTTAGCGCCACCATTGAGCACTACCAAGCTATCTTCGATAAGAAGTACCTCTTTGAGTTGCTTCTCGGAGATTCCCAGCATGCCCTCCACCACTTCGCTGATCAACTCAACTGGGTCAGTGACAACTTTGACAAGGCCAACAACTGGTCGAAGCAGCAGTGCAACAGCATCTCATGGGCTTGTCACTGTGTTGGAACACTTGTGAAGCGGTACAGAAAGGTCACAAAGGACCTGACGAGCATAGCCAACAGGGGCTATTTGGACTGGATTAGTTTGTAGACAGGTCGGCGTACCTAGTGTTTTTGTATACATCACTGGAATACATTTCTAAGTCAAGCATCACATTGTGGCTTTGTCTGAGCATTTGCTAGACAATAATCCAGAAGCACCGGTAACAGAAGAAGCACCTGAAGAATTCAACTGTAAAGGAGCACCCCATCTCTATGACTCACTTGAACATAGAGATTACCATGAGGTAGAAAAAGACACCTTCTATCCTTGTGATCACATCATCTGTGAAAATTGGTTCTCTGGTCCATACACTAGAG
The DNA here is from genome assembly GCA_022606075.1 of Fomitopsis betulina. Classification (NCBI taxonomy): domain Eukaryota; kingdom Fungi; phylum Basidiomycota; class Agaricomycetes; order Polyporales; family Fomitopsidaceae; genus Fomitopsis; species Fomitopsis betulina. The sequence goes on from JABYQK010000090.1 coordinate 91,290, forward strand.
GTACTCATTGGGGTGGAATTCCTGTTGCCCATTGGCAAAAAACAGGTGCTGTCTATTCATTTGCATCTGAGTTTTTTGAGGGTTTAGAACCTGAAACCGCACACCTTGCATCTCTTCCTGAAACTGGGTCACCTTCTATCCCCGGTTCTAGAGCGCTCTCTCCTACCCCTTCTCTTGAGTCACCTACACCTCTCGTCCCAAGTACACTTCCGTCTGATCTCTCACATCTCTTCAATTTTGAAGAGGAAGAAGATGTAGAGGAATTACTTGCACAGTCTCAAGAAGAAGAACTTGTTTCTGCATCTCCCGTTTTTTCACCTGTTGTTTTAGAAGAAGAGGTCTCAGACTTCTTTGAGTTTCATTTGTTGACCACAAGCATGTCAGACATGAAGGCTGAAAGCATTTCTGTCCTCAAAAAGGCATCAGACTACAAGGTCTGGTCAAGCCAGATGCTCGGCTACCTCACGTTCATTGAAGCTGACAAGGCACTGTCAAAAGGTGACCTCAAGAATGCAGAGTACAAGAAGGCAAACACCCATGCCAAGGGTGTGATCCTTATGTGTGCTGACAACTCCTTCCATCACCCCTTGTATGAGGAGGTCATGAAATCGGCAATGGACATGTGGGCTTTGCTCAAGAAGCATTTTGGTACCCCCAATGTGGCATTCAATTGTTCTCAGTTCTTGTCGCTCATCAAATCTAGAGAGATAGATGACAACAAGCCAATGCAGGATCAAATCAGTAAGATCCAAACTGTGCTCAAGGACATTGTCAATGGCGGCATTTCCCTGGATGAGCCCACTCAGGCGCTCCTCCTCATGTCAAAAATTCTGGACAGCTACTCAACAATGGTGTCTGCCATCATGGCGACAACTGTGCTCAAGGAATTGAAGGTCAAAACTCTCGTGAGCAAAATACTCTCTGAGGAGTCTCTCTGCCAGTCTGGCATGGGACAGTCTGCATCAAAGACATCCCAAGTCAAGGTTCACAATGGTAAAGGTCCTTGCTCACACTGCAGCAAGAAGAACAGCTCAGAACAATGCTGGACCAAGTACCCTCACCTACAGCCCCAAAAGAGTGGTGATAAGGGTAAGGGGAAAGGCAAAGGTGGCAACGGTAATGGCAAGAAGGCAAACTCGGTGGTTGTACACACTACCAATGATGGGACCAAGGTCACTTTGTCGGGTTTGTCTTCTACCAACGGTCAAGGTGCATTGATAGTGGAAATTGAGGAGGTTAATTATACTACTTGTACAAATCCTTCATGTAAAGTCTGTCCTCCTCATATGGCTGGCTCCCTCATTGTACATACTGGCGCATCTACTGACACAGGATCTGGAAAATTGAGCTCATTGTTCTATTGCCCCGGTGTGAATAAGTCTCATTTGCATCAACATATGGGTAAGCATATCATTTGGCTCATGGATTTGGGAGCAAGTCAAACAGTTGTCAATTCCCTGAATTACTTTTGGGATTATTCCCCATACTTAACTCCTGTTACGTTTGGCACTGCAGGAAGTGCAAAAATCCAGGCCCTTGGTTCAGGCACTATCAAAGGTTTTTGCACAGTTGATGTGGGTAAGTGTGTCTTGATCACAATATTGAACATCACAGATATTCTGCAAGCTTCAGGCTGTTTGTTTTCAATGGGTATTGTGGAGAAATCTGGACATACTCTAGTGCAAGGTTCTGGTTCTATGGTCATTTATGAACAAACTTTTTCACATGGCAAAGTTTCTGGCAATGTTGTTATGGAGGCACCGTACAACTTCCTCAACAACTTGTATTTTACGTTTATGGACACCCTGGACAGGAGTATGGCAGCTCTGCTGTCTACCCCTTTTTGTATCTGGCATCGCCAGATGGGGCATCTGTCCAAGGAAGTTATTTGCTGTTTACCTGATCATACCAAAGGTGTAGATCCAGTGGGATTTGGAGATCAATCTCCTTGTGAAGGTTGTCAATGGGGCAAGTCTCATTGTGCCCCTTTCCCCACTTCTTCCAAATGTGCTACCAAGCCTCTCAAGTTGGTTCATACCAATGAGGATGGTCCTATGCATACCCAAGCAATTAATGGTGGATTCAAGTACTTCATTTCATTCCTGGATGATTACACTAGTCTAGGACGGGCCTATTACCTTTGTCATAAGTCTGAGTCACTCCAAGCATTCGAGGACTTCAAGGCATGGGCTGAGAATGTTACTGGTCATAAACTTATCCATGTATGCTTGGATCGAGGGGGGGAATACACATCTGACACTTTCATGGCCCGTCTTAAATTTTATCGGATTGTTCATCAAAAGACAGTTGCACACTTGCCTCAACAAAATGGACGAGCTGAACACTGGAATCACACAATCATGGAAAAGGCTATGACTATGCTTCACCATGCTGGCCTAAGTAACGGTTTTTGGCAACTTGTGGTTGATACTGCTGTCCATATTTACAATTGCCAGCCTATGTCATGCCTTAAATGGCAATGCCTGATAACTCTCTGGGATGGCACAATCCCAGATATTTTGTACTTCAGAGTATTCGGTTGCAAGGCATTCGTGCATGTGCCTAAGGAACAAAGACAAGGGAAACTCGACAAGAAGGCAGTTGAGATGATCTTCATTGGATATGAGCAAGGATCCAAGGGTTACAAATTCTGGGATACCTCCAGTCGAAGGATTGTTGTGTCTCGTGATGTGACCTTTGATGAAGATTCTTGTCTGGCACACAAAGATTTGGCCAATCCAAGGACTCTGGGGCCACCACTATTTGATGCTGTAGACTCTGATTCTGAGGATGATGACAAGGAACAGATTGAAATACCAATTCCTCTACCAGTAGAGAGCAAAGATGTTCAAGACATTGATGAACCAGAAACAGTGGGAGAACCTGACCAGAAACTTCCTGAGCAACATCCCAATCCTGTTCCACCTCCTCAGCCTCAATATGCTCGACCACATTGTGATAATGCTGGGAGGAATCCTAATAGGAACAAGGATAATGTTTATGGTGACAAGCCTCCTGCTCAGATCAATTGCTGTACTGATGCTCATGGAGATCAGCGAGCAGAAGTGTTTATGATATTTCAAGCTCTAAAGGAAGCTAGTTATTCTGAGTCAGTTCCTACTTCTTGCTCAGATGTGAAGAAGTCCCCTGAATGGGACCACTGGCATGCCACTGAAGGCTCTGAAATGAAGTCTCATGAGCAGAACAGCACCTGTATCTTGGTTCCCCATCCCAAGAACAGGAAAATAGTCAAGAATAGATGGGTTTATGCGTGAAAGCATGATGGCCAGTACAAGGCATGGCTAGTAGTGAAAGGCTTCACTCAAGTCTGGGGTGAAGACTACCATGAGACATTTTCACCAGTCGCTCGTTTTGAATTGCTTCAATATATGTTTGCACATGCTGCACTCGAAGACTGGGAGATGGACTCAATGGATGTCAAGACAGCTTTCCTCAACAGTGAACTCAAAGAGGAAATCTACATGGAACAACCTGAAGGATGGGTAGTTCCAGGCAAGGAGGATTGGGTCTGCCTCCTCAAGAAGGCCATCTATGGTCTTAAGCAAGTGTCACGTCAATGGAACACTAAGATCCATAAATCCCTCTTGGACCAGGGATTCATCTGGACCTACTTGGATGCTGGTGTTTACATTTATTTGAGCACCACCAATGGTCACACCTGCTATGTAGTTTTGTACGTTGACGATTTGCTACTACTAGGTGATTCAAAGCCATTCGTTGAGCAAGTCAAGACTCATCTCAAGCAGGAGTACCAGATGACCAACCTTAGACCAGTAGAGTGTCTCCTTGGACTAAGAATTCGTCGAGATCATCAAAAGCAACAGATTCTAGTTGATCAATCTGAATATGTTCAGACTGTTTTGGAGAGGTTCCAAATGTCTAATTGCAAACCTGCAAAGACACCTCTTCCTGCTGGTTCAGTTTTGGAGCAGAGTACGGAAACCACCACAGATGTGTTCCGCACTCAGTACCAGAGTATCATTGGTAGCATCATGTATACTATGCTCAGTACTAGGCCTGATCTCGCTTTTTCTGTAACAACTTGAAGACTCACCAAGTTGTTGAACTTCTACTATTTCATACATTATCTAATCAGGCTCTCCTGATAAGGACTTATCGTATGTTCTACTACACTACTATATGTAGATTACATTCCTTTTGGTTCTTGTCTATAGATAGCTTGTACTGAGTTCCATTTGGCATTCCACTCGGTATCTACTCGGTATCCATTCAGACTCCATTCGGTACTCCATTTGGTATCGGAACTCCATTCCCTTGTCATATGATATTGACGGTTCTCTATAGTTCCGTTTACCGTCTTACTAACACTTACTCATGAAGTTTACGATGATGACTCACGACTCAGGCCTCATCTGATAGGTATACTGTACAATTAGATAATGCCTTCCTCTCATGTATATATACTGGGCTCAGATGCCCTCTGATGTAATCGTTCCTTCCTCTGCTCTCCCGTGTGCCTAATGGGTCCCTCAGCAGTTCCCTCACAGGTTCGTTCATTGCCTTTACAGCCACTACCAATTCACTCCTTCAACAGGTTATGAGCCCTGCGCTACACGCGCACACCTAGTTGTCATTATCCCTGCAGGATCTCGAAGACTACACTCCTAGGAGTAAGCGTAGCATTTGCTAGTCTTATCAGAGACTCAGCGTTTGACGACCTGAAGTGCCCAAGGCACTGAAGGATCGTATTTCCAGTGGGCCTTTGCGCCATTTGCAAAAAGTTTATCCTCCAACGAGACCTGAGAGAAAGGTCCGTTGACGCCAACTCTACCCCATCAACACTGATCTATCAATCTAACATTTTTGTGACTCCAGTCACACCCGCTCCCCACTCCTGACCGCTCAAACCCCGCCGCCCAGCCGCGTTCACTTGCTGAACATCTTTCCACGCCCGCTCCCTGACTTCAAGAAGAAGTCAACCAAAGAAATCGTCGGGATTCTCGAGAAGAAGGTTAGCGCCACCATTGAGCGCTACCAAGCGATCTTTGACAAGAAATACCTTTTCGAGTCGCTTCTTGGAGACTCCCAGCGCATGCTCCACCACTTTGCCAACCAACTAAATTGGGTCAGCGACAACTTCGACAAGGCCAATCAGTGGTCTAAGCAGCAGCGAGATAGCATTTCGTGGGCTTGCTGTTGCGTTGGCACAGTCGAATTCTCGACGCCGCAAGAGCCGCTAGTCAAGCGGTATAGAAAGGTCACAAAGGACCTGACGAGTATAGCCAACGGGGGCTACTTGGACTGGATCATTTTGTAGACAGGTTGGCGTACCTAGTGTTTTGTTGCATACATATCACTGGAATATATATAAGTCAAGCATCACATTGTGGCTTCATCTGAGCATCAGCTAGACAACAATTTAGAAGCAGAAGCACCAGAAGAAGAAATCCCATATGATTGCCGAGGTCTTCAACATCTATTCGATGTCACAGAACTAAGAGACTATCACTGACGGCCTGAAGAAACTGAATACCAGTTTTGGCCATGTGAAGAAACAGTCTGTGAACATAGGTGGTCAGGTCCATACATTGGAAGTACAGACTGGGGTATCCCAGTTGACCACTGGCAAGAAGACAATTCTTATTCTGTATTCGCTTCTTTAAGCTTCTTTGAGGGTTCTGAACCTGAACCACAGCATCTTGCTTCAATCCCAGAGTACGGGTCTCCCTCTATCCCCGGCTCTAGAGCACAATCTCCTACTCCCATCGCTTCCCCAGTAAACCTATCTCCATCATTTGTTCCTACTACATTACCATCTGACCTATTGAATCTCTTCGAAGAAGACGATGTAGAGGAATTACTAGCACCGTCTCAAGAAGAAGCAGAGGAAAGTCTATCATCTGACCTCACTTTCGTTCTTGAAAGTTTACCACAGCCCTCCGTTTCTGAAGAAGTCTCGAACTTCTTCGAATTTCATATTCTTACTGCCACCATGTCAGACATGAAGGCTGACAGTATCCCTGTCCTCAAAAAGTCTTCGGACTACAAGGTGTGGTCGAGCCAGATGCTCGGCTACTTAACGTTTATTGAGGCCGATGATGCCCTCAAGGCCGGTGACCTTACTAAGTCGGATTACAAGAAGGCGAACACCCGAGCCAAGGGTGTGATCCTCATGTGCATGGACAACAGTTTCCACCACCTCCTATATGAGAAGAATGAGGATGGTGACGAGGTCATGAAATCGGCTAAGGACATGTGGGTGGCACTCAAGTCGCATTTTGGTACACCGGACGCAGCATTCATGTGGTCGCAGTTCTCGGCTCTTATCAAGTCGAGAGAAATGGACGACAATAAACCAATGCAGGATCAGATCTCAAAGATCCAAACCGTACTTAAGGACATCGTTAATGGCGGCATTACATTGGATGAGCCAACTCAGGCTCTCCTCTGTTGAAAGGAGTGAATTGGAGTGGCTGTAAAGGCAGGGAATGAACCTTGGAGGGAACTGCTGAGGGACCCGTTAGGCACACGGGAGAGCAGAGAAAGGAACAATAACATTAGAGGGAATCTGAGCCCAGTATATATACATGAGAGGAAGGCATTATCTGATCGTACAGTATGCCTATCAGATGAGGCCTGAGTCGTGAGTCATCATTGTAAGCTTCATGAGTAAGTGTTAGTAAGACGGTAAACGGAACTATAGATAACCGTCAATATCATATGACAAGGGAGCGGAGTCCCGATACCGAATGGAGTACCGAATGGAGTCTGAATGAATACCGAGTGGAATGCCAAATGGAACTCGGTATAATCAACTATCTAAAAGAATGTAATCTACATATAGTAGCGTAGCAGAACATAAGATAAGTCCTTATCAAGAGAGCCTGATTATATAACGCCTGAAATGGTAGAAGTTCAACATCCTCCTGATGTCAAAAATACCGGAAAGCTACTCGACAATGGTGTCGGCCATCATGGCGACTACTGTTCTCAAGGAGTTGAAGGTTGAGACCCTTGTGAGCAAAAGTCTCTCTAAGGAGTCTCTCTACCAGTCCAGAATGGGACAGCCTGCGTCTAAGACTTCCCAGGTTAAGGTACACCATGGTAACGGTCCTTGCCCTCACTGCGGCAAGAAACACGGTTCGGACCAATGCTGGACCAAGTTCCCACACCTGCGCCCCAAGAATGGTGGCGACAAGGGCAAAGGGAAAGGCAAGGGTGGTAACGGCAAAGGCAACGGTGAAAAGGCGAACACGGTAGTCATTCATACTACCACGGATGGCACAAAGGTCACTCAATCTGGTTCGTCCTCGTCTAACGGTCAAGGTGCTTCAGTGGTGGAAGTTGAGGAGGTTAAGTACACGGCTTGTACGGACCCTTCGTGTAGAGTCTGTCCACCTTGGACTGCTGGTTCTTTAGTTGCTTCTTCACTTGTTGTACATAATGGCGCGTCTGCTGACGCTGGATCCGCACAATTGAGCTCGTCGTTTTATTGCCCCGGTGTGAATAAGACTCATTCGCATCAATTCAAGCGCATTGTGTGGCTCATGGACTCAGGTGCAAGTCAGACGGTCGTCAATTCACTTGAATATTTCTGGGATTACAAGCCGTATATGGTTCCTGTCGTTTTTGGTACAGCAGGGGATGCTAAAATAGAAGCACTAGGCTCTGGCACTATCAAAGGTTTAACAACAGTCAGAAAGGAGCACATGATGATTACCATATCTAATGTCACATATATTCCTCAAGCCTCTGGCTGTTTGTTTTCAACTGGTATTGTGGAGAAATCAGGACATACGCTCGTTCAAGGTTCAGGTCAGATGGTCATTTATGATCAACCGTTTTCACATGGCAAAGTTTCTGGCAATGTTGTTATGGAAGCACCATACAACTTCCTGAACAACTTGTATTTTCGTTTATGGACGTCCTGGACAGGAAATCGGCAGCACTGCTGTCTACCCCTTTTTGTACCTGGCATCGCCGGATGGGGCATCCGTCCAAGGAAGTTATTTGCCGTTTACCTGATCATACCAAAGGTGTAGATCCAGTGGGAGTTGAGGATCAATCTCCCTGTGAAGGTTGTCAGTGGGGCAAGTCTCATTGTGCCCCTTTCCCCATGTCTTACAAATGTGCTACAAAGCCTCTTGAGCTGGTACATACCAACAAAGATGGTCCTATGCGTACACAAGCAGTCAATGGTGGTTTCAAGTACTTCATTTCGTTCCTGGATGACTACACTAGTCTAGGACGAGCCTATTACCTTCGTCATAAGTCTGAGTTGCTCCAAGTGTTCGAGGATTTTAAGGCATGGGCTGAGAATGTTACTGGTTATAAACTCATCAATGTACGCTCAGATCAAGGGGGGGAATATACTCCTGACGCTTTCACAGCCCATCTAAAATTCTATGGAATTGTTCATCAAAAGACGGTAGCACACTCACCTCAACAAAATGGGCGAGCTGAACACTGGAATCGCACGATCATGGAAAAGGCTACGGCTATGCTTCACCACACTGGTCTTAGTCATGGTTTTTGGCGACTTGCGGTTGATACTGCTGTCCATATTTACAATCGCCAGCCTATGCGACGCCTTAAGTGGCAATGCCTGATAACTCTCTGGGATGGCATGGTCCCAGATATCTCATACTTCAGAGTATTCGGTTGCAAGGCATTCGTGCATGTGCCAAAGGAACGAAGACAAGGGAAACTCGATAAAAAGGCAATCAAGATGATCTTCATTGGATATGAGCAAGGCTCTAAGGGCTATAAGTTCTGGGATGCCTCCAGTCGACGGATCATTGTGTCTCGTGATGTGACCTTCGATGAAGATTCCTTTCTTGCACGCAAGGATTTAGTTAACCCGAAGACTCTGGGTCTGCCATTGTTTGATCCTGTAGACTCTGATTCTGAGGATGATGACGAGGAACAGATCAAAATTCCACTTCCTCTACCGGTAGAGAGCGAAGATGTTTATGAGGACATCGACGAACCGGAACCAGTGGGAGAACCTGAGAGACAGCTCCCTGAACCTGCACAATGTCCTCAACCTGTTCAACCTCCTCAGCCTGTATATACTCGCCCTCGTCGTGAGAATGCTGGGAGGAACCTGAACAGGAATAGGGACAATGTTTATGGTGATGAGCCTCCGGCTCGGATCGACCGTCGAACTGACTCTCATGGAGATCAGCAAGCAGAAGTGTTTATGATATTGCAGGCTCTCAAGGAAGCCAATTACTCTGAGTCGGTTCCTACCTCGCGTTCAGACGCAAGGAAATCCCCTGAGTGGGACCACTGGCATACCACTGAAGGCTCTGAGATGAAGTCTCATGAGCAAAACAGCACCTGGATCTTGGTCCCCCATCCCAAGAACAGGAAGATTGTCAAGAATAGATGGGTGTATGCGCGAAAGCATGATGGCCGGTACAAGGCCCGGTTAGTAGCCAAGGGCTTCACTCAAGTCTGGGGTGAAGATTACCATGAGACTTTCTCTCCAGTCGCTCGTTTTGAGTCTTTGAGATATATGTTTGCACATGCTGCACTCAAAGACTGGGAGATGGACTCAATGGATGTCAAGACAGCATTCCTCAACGGTGAACTCGAAGAGGAAATCTACATGGAACAGCCTGAAGGATGGGTAGTTCCAGGCAAGGAGGATTGGGTCTGCCTCCTCAAGAAGGCCATCTATGGTCTTAAGCAAGCATCTAGACAATGGAATGCTAAGATCCACCGAACTCTTTTAAACCAAGGGTTCATATGGACATATTCGGATGCCGGAGTTTACCTTTACTCCAGTAAAAGCAATGGTCAAGTCTGCTATGTGGTACTCTACGTAGACGACTTATTGCTCCTTGGAGATTCTAAACCATTCATTGAACAAATAAAGAATCATCTCAAGAAGGAGTATCAGATGACCGACCTTGGACCAGTAGAGCGTTTTCTAGGACTTAGGATTCGTTGTAATCGTCAAAAGCGACAGATTCTAGTTGATCAATCTGAATACGTTCAGACCGTTTTGGAGAGGTTCCAAATGTCTAACTGCAAACCTGCAAAGACACCTCTACCTGCTGGTTCAGTTTTGGAGAAGAACATGGAAACCGCAACGGATGTGTTCCGTACAGAGTACCAGAGCGTTATTGGAAGCATCATGTCTGCCATGCTTGGTACACGGCCTGATCTCGCTTTTTCCATAACGAGACTCGCCAAGTTTGCCTCGAACCCGTCGAAGCATCACATGCGCCTTGCACAATATGTCTTGCGCTACCTAAGGGGAACAAAGGACTATGCACTTTGTTACGACGGTGATTCCAACTCCGGGTTAATTGCCTATTCAGACTCGGACTGGGCAGAAAATCATGATGATAGGCACTCCACAAGCAGCTTTGTTTTCCTCATGGCCAATTGTGTTGTTTCTTGGGTTTCCAGACGCCAACCTACCGTTTCCCTCTCTTCAACGGAAGCAGAGTAAAAAGCAGCCTCTGATGCATGTCGTCAAATGGCCTGGCTTCGGAACTTTGGACAAGAGCTTGGTGACAACATGACCACTCCTACTCCCTTGTGTCTGGATAATCAAGGAAGCATTTTCCTTGTGGTTAATCCTGCTGTGGACCACTGCACAAAACACATTGAAATTCAGTATCACTTCATCCGATAATTCTACGAGAAGGGTGAAACCAACATCTTCTTTGTTGCAAGTGAAGACCAACTTGCAGATGTGTTGACCAAGAATGTTCCCCTCTCTGGGATAGAGAAACTTCAAACATCAACTGGCATGGTCGTAGTGTCTTGAACAAGTGGGAGTGTTGAACTTCTACTATTTTATATGTTATATAATCAGGCTCTCCTGATATGGACTTCTCTTATGTTCTACTACGCTACTTACCATACGTAGATTACATTCCTTTTTGTTCTTTATCTATAGATTAGATAACACAACCAGGACTTTACTGGCTATACCAAGTTCCATTCAGCTTCCATTCGGTATACATTCGGTTTCCTCTCGGTATCCATTTGGTATCCACTCAGTGATCCAGATTATGACTTTAGGATGACTCATAATCTGATTCATGATGACTCACATAGTTTATGATTATGACTCAACATGACTCAGGCTTCATCTGATATGCCTACTATACAATCAGATAATGCCTTCCTCTCATGTATATATACTGGGCTCAGATGCCCTCTAATATAATTGTTCCTTCCTCTGCTCGCCCATGTGCCTAACGGGATTCCTTCTAGCAGCTTCCCTCCAGGTTCATTCACTAGCCTTTACAGCCACTCCCTATCACTCCTTTTCAACAGAGGGTGGGCTCATTGACGTCCTTGAGGTGTAGCGTTCACTCACCCCAGGTCACCTCATCAGCCTTGCAGTACAATGGCAGACTACCCATACTGCCAAACAAGGCATGAATGGCCTGCCAGGTATTCTGATGTTCCTGGTTGTGACCCTTGCCATTGGGCAGAGGTGGCTCGGAGTTGACACGGTAATCACCACACAGGGCATCCTGCCACTGCATGATGCTGAGAGGATGGGTGTTCACCTGCCTGTCAATGAGACATTGTCAACAAAAGCCATGAATGTGGAGGTAGTTGTGGCAGTAGCAGCAGCCCTTGCCCATCATCTGATCACGCAGGAATGGCGGCGGCCAGAAGTATTCTGTGGAAATTGCCAGGCAAGGCAATGTTCCTGCCACTTTGAGGGCATCCTTCCTGACCTCAGGTATCTCACCTGCTGATGGCGGCATGAAGGTCAGTGAGGGCTGTGGCTGCAGGGGGGTCTTGGGAGGGGCACCGGTGCCGCAGTGTGTCTTCGAAGATGACGACAACCCAGCTGCGGTGCCCGACACTGCCTCGACATGGCCAGCAAGCTTGCACAGACTACGGGTTAGTAATATTTGCTTACATAATGAAATGGTAGACTACAACACATGTTGAACTTCTACTATTTCATACATTATCTAATCAGGCTCTCCTGATAAGGACTTATCTTGTGTTCTGCTATGCTACTATATGTAGGTTACATTCCTTTTTGTTCTTGTTTACAGATAGCTTATACCGAGTTCCATTCGGCATTCCATTCGGCATTCCACTCGGTATCCATTCGGTACTCCATTCGGTATCGGAACTCCGCTCCCTTGTCATATGATATTGATGGTTATCTATAGTTCCGTTTACCATCTTACTAACACTTATTCATGAAGCTTACGATGATGACTCACGACTCAGACATCATCTGATAGGTATACTGTACGATCAGATAATGTCTTCCTCTTGTGTATATATACTGGGCTCAGATGCCCTCTAATGTAATTGTTCCTTCCTCTGCTCTCCCGTGTGCCTAACGGGTTCCCTCTAGCAGTTTCCCTCACAGGTTCGTTTATTAGCCTTCACAGCCACTCCATTTCACTCCTTCAACAACACATTTGTACAAGTGCATACTTCCCAAATAATGTTCAAAATGTCTCATACAGCACCTAATAGTACATTTAATTTGCAGTGAGCACCAAGAATCCATTGACACAAGTAAGGAATTCTCCCAATGTGACATCCTGTTACATGCTATCACATTTGTGTCACCAAAACCGTGGACACGGGCTCTTTGCTGACCTGGCCGAACCTAGCCTACCCAACCCTGAAGTTAAATGGGGCCTTACCCCTTACCCCCCAAGGGTAGGAATACCCCCGCAATGCACTACAGGCTTGGTTCCCTTTCATTCATGTTCAGTACACACCTCATTGCCCCATCCTCTAGTTGACCTTATGGTAGCCAGTGACCAGGCTCTTCAATTAGCATCTTCCCAGGTCTGCCACCACCTCCCGGCAGTGCACTGTTCCTCATATTTATATGAGCCAGCTTGACTGACCCAAAGCTGTCTTTTCATGTATTTTTGGAGGATGATAGACCTTCAGAGAGGGGTGGGTACCAACTCATGACACATTATTGGAAGTTTGGAACCTAGTGTATTGTCCATACAACACTGGCACATACTGCCTACTTATCCTTCACAGTATCCTCCAGTGTGTCCCAGAGCTTTTGTCCGAGCTCATTGTCATATGCCTCCTTCCTACACTTGTCTACATGCGCCCAAGGGATCAAGAACTGGACCACCATATGGTCAATTAGGTACACAAAGCAATGGTCCACATGAACACTCACACCTGCATTTTGGTTCAGTGCCTCTGGCATTGTGCCAGCCCAGAGTTGCATGAGGGCACCGAGGTACGCCGGTTGCACGATGAACTTCCGCTGTGTTCCGAGAATGAGTAAGTACGCTGTAGCATACTGCGCACGAGGCGGAGACAGTACCAAGAACCATTGGATAAATTTTGGTGCATGGCGCACCAATTCGGTGTCAATGTTACCTAGAAGGCAAGGTCAACATGAGCAACACTACCGAATGAAGACTGACCAGGATTCAGTGAGATGGCGATGATACCCTGGTTAACATATCACTTTGCTAGCTGCCGGCTGACAACTACATTGGCCTGAATCCCCGGTCAGCTCTTCTGCCCAGTGTCCAAGATCATGGATGTACGAATTTGCTCTGGCAGTAGTGGTCAACAGCCAACATCTTCCACCGGGCGGGGCCATCCTTGAACGTGTCCCATTTGATCGTGTGGACATATGCGCCCGAAGATGCTGTGGTGATGATGTGGGTGTGGCCGTCGGAGGAGGTGGCTTTTGCGGAGATGAGTGCAGGGAGCAGGAGCTGATGAGCAGGCTACTCTTTGCAGTGTAGCGGGACGCTAACTTACCTGGTTGGTTACTGTGAGGCTTGATGCATGCAATGTTGCTATTGAGCGACTTGGGATTGAGCTATGCTACAGGGGTCCTTATATACATGTAGGAGACCGTATGACTAAGCTACTGTATAGTACCTGACTAATACCAATCCCGATGCATGTGATACTCCTGTGACCCGGAGTGCCGGTGTGTGAACTCGGCTGCCTTATTAGGCACTCTCTATTTGTTCAATACTCCCCCTTGCTAAGTGCAGTGGTAGATGCGTGCAAGCATAATGGCGCATAGTGCAGCCGACTATGTTGGACTTTAGTCATAAAACTGAAGTCCAAGCATTTCTCTAAATTTGAGAAATTTGACATGACCCAAATTCTTAGTGAACAGGTCTGCTGGATTGTCATCTGTGCTTATGTAGAAGACTTCAATTTTTTTGTCTTCCACAAGCTCCCTCACATAATGATAGTGAATGTCAATGTGTTTAGACCGATGCTCTGTGATGGGATTGGAGCTGATAAATATTGCTCCTTGATTATCCAAGCAGATGGGCAGCAGTCCAAGTTTGTAGTTGATCTCCTCTAGGAGCATCTTTATCCATGCTACTTGTCACGAGCAATCACTCAGCGACATATACTCGGCTTCAGTGGACGACAGAGCAACTGTCTTCTGTCTTCTAGACAGCCAACTGAACGCGCTGTTCGCGAACTTTAAAAAGTGCCCAGACCGTGACTTTCTGGCTTCTGGGCTGTCTGCCCAATCAGAGTCAGTGCACGCCAATAATCCGTTGCCGCTTTGTCCTTCATAGACTAGTGCATAGGATTTAGTACCAATTAAATAGCGGCAGATGTATAGCGCTCTGTTTAAATGGTCCTGTGACGGATTTGCTGCAAATTGCGCAAGTAATGTCACGGCTTAGCAAATGTCAGGTCGAGTCCCGAGCATAAGGTATAGCAAGGAACCGATGACAGTCTGGTACTTGCTTCGAAGAGTTGGATCAGCCGTGCCAGTGTTGGCAACAGGCTTATATCCTGCAGGGAGTGGAGTTGGCGCAGATTTAGCATTCTGCATGCCGCAGTGCTGCAGCACTTTCTCAAGATAAGTGCATTGATCCAGATGGATTTCGCGTCCTCTCCGAGTTATGCGCATGCACAGGAATTCCTTGACGTCGCCTAAGTCACGACACTCCCACTTCTTCATGAAGTGGTCCTTTAGTGCAAGGACTAGGGTCTTGTCTTTGCCACAAAATATGGCATTGTCAACATAGACAATGATCAGCACAAAGCGACCATCCTTTGTCTTGTAGACGAATATTCCGGCATCGGATACAAGGCGTATACAGCCAAGTTCCTTTAGGGACTCATTGAGGGTGTGCCACCATGCAAGCCCTGCCTGCTTAAGTCCATAGAGAGCACAAAGTAGCCAGAGTACTTTGTGTTCTTGGCCTGGTACTGCAAAGCCTTCAGGCTGCTCCATGTAAATTTCCTCGTCAAGCTTGCCATAGAGATAGGCATTACGGACATCAAGTCCGGAGACGTGCATATCCTCAAGCGCAGCTAAGGCGAGGATTAGACGTACAGTCTCAAAGCGTATGACAGGAGAGAAAACCTGATCATAGTCAAGGCCTTCAATCTGGGAGTAACCTTTGGCAACCAATCTGGCCTTTTTACAACCATCAGTTTTGACGTCGAATACCCAGCGGTTTTTGGTGACTTTTCGTCCCTTAGGATGATCAACCAGTTGATAGACATTGTGTTTATGAAGTGCCTCAAGTTCTTCGTGACACACTGTCATCCACTCCTCAAGCTCCTTTTTAGGTAGCTTTAGTATATCACGGAATGTCCATTCTCTTGGGCTGGTCCCATCTGGTAGATCATTGTCGAGGGTGGGTAGCGCTTTTGTAAGCAGCAACTCGACTAACTGAACTCCCCCTTCCCGGCATAATTCTGCCAGTAGTAACTCAGTGCTTTGCACTTCATCCTCATCGGATGGGGCGGACTCGACAGGTTCATCGCATGGAGGAGGATTTGGTGCAGAACTAGGTCCAGGAACCTGTTGTTTTTGCTGCCTTGATACCCGTATCCTCACCGACCATCTCTTTCCATCTCCCCTGTTTTTCGATGTCCTTCAATATGTCTTGGGGCTTCCGCTGCTCACCATAGACATTACCTCTATGAGTTACTGGTCTCCGTTCCCTTGCTGAACGTCGTGGCTCCACAGGGGGCACAGGGTGTCCAACCGGTGCAGGGGGTGGCGGTACTGGGTCTTCAGGTGCATTTTGCTGCTCCTGTTCATCATCATGAACATGACCGTTTCCCCTTTTAGGAAGTTGGTGGTTTGGATGATCATCATCCTCATCCTCATCTACCTGAGGTGTGGATTGTGGCTGATCCGCTGGGATCATTTCTTCTCGAGGTGGCCAAACTCGAGTTGTGCCTCGACAATTAGTCAGAGGACACTTAGGAAACATTGTTTTGTCAAACATCACGGTGGATGATCTGAACAAAACATTATCTGGTGCTCTCATGAAGAGCCATCCGCCAGCGCACTCCGTAGAGCCATCTCCCCCAAGGTAAATCATCAGCTCCAATTTGGGTGATAAACCATTTTTTCTAACGTCCTTAGGTATGAAGACGTATGCACCGCAGCTGAAAATGCGCAGGTGCGCCACAGATGGCAGTTCTCCGTGTATCATTTCGTAGGGGGTAAGCCAGTTAAGGCGACAAATTGGTGTCCTGTTGTAAACATGGACTGCATGATCCACAGTGAATTCCCACCAGGATGGAGGTAGACAAGCATCATGGTGCATTGCCTCTGCTTTGTCCATGAGCGTCCTGTTGAAACGCTCAGCTCTGCCATTCTCCTGAGGAGTGTGTGGCGAGCTCTGAAGGATCTCTATGCCATTATCTTTGAGGAGGTTTTTGAATGCATCAGAGACGTATTCTCCCCCTGCATCTGACATCCACTTCTGCACTGATTTTCCATATTTAGTTTTTATCATGGCAAGGAATTGCCTTGTGGCTGTAATTGCTGCAGATTTCTTGCACAGATTTACAGTCCACATGTGTGATGAGGCGTCGTCATAGTACAGTATGTAGTACTTGTACTTGTGATAAGAGTCAACTGGGAAGGACGAAATCCGAATGAATGAGTTCAAACGGCTCCTTGGCCCAGTATTTGGATGGCGGGAATGACTTAGAGTGCATTTTCCCTTTTGCACACCCTTGGCATATTGGTGAGTCTTTAGGAATCTCCACCTTTCTGGGAAAACCAGATGTATGTTCCTTCGCCTTTGCAAGCACGTCCTTTGAAGGGTGTGCAAAACAGTGATGCATAGTCGAATAATCGACTTCATTCACATTCAGATAAATGTTCTGAACATTTTTACCTGATTTGGCCACGAGGGTAAATGTGGTGGAGTCTGGGTGCTGCAGTGTAAACCTAAATAAAGGCTTTCGCGCTCCTGGCTCATACAGACTGATATGCTGCGCTGTTGCGCGCAAGTCTAGTCCATCTTGGAGGAACATCCCTAATGACAAGAGGCGAACTGAGCAATTCTCCATATAATAGACAGCATATAGGCGCGTTTGCAGCCATTGTTTGTCAATTTGATAGTTAAGGAACACAGTTCCTTTGGCAATAATGCTACCTACCACTCCTTCCTGTGCCATTTGGGTATGGATTGGAGTTTGGAGATACTCGAATTCTGAGAAATCTCTCATGTCATTTGTTATGTGCAATGATGCACTTGAGTCCAGTAGCCACTCATTCGCTGAGAAGCGATTTTTTCCTTTGCCCTTACAACGTGAGCACGCAGTGTAATCACGCGAATGAATACATTGTACATTTTTTAAGCTGCTACTAAGTACATTTACAAATGTCCGAGCACCATTGTGCAAGTTAGAAGCGGCTGTGAAAGTGCTATTAGTTACTTGCTCAGGGTTAGGAAGTTGAGTGACGTACTCATTTCCCCAGTCGTCATAGCCATCATATGGCTCCATGCAGCGGAGCTCCCCCGTTAGTGGGTTTCAAAAGCTGTGGTCGACTATAGGGGGCGCAAGGCCTGTGGCCTGTGCAATCATGCCATTTAATTCAGCATCGTGGTTGTCAATGTCTTCTGGGTCTGATGCCCAGATAATGGACTTCTCCTCAGTGTCGCGAAAGTTGTCATCCTCGCTGATATATTCGTCGTTCATGACCTCATCGATGTGATCGGCCATGTCGACGTCACCGTGCTTGCTGCGCTTTGAGGCGTGTGACTCGGTGTCTGAGGGGACTTCTTCAATCTGAGCGCTGCTCACAACTTCCTTCAGCGTGCGGATTGTTTCCGACGTGCCGGCGACGTCTAGGTTTTTGGCGAGCTGTAGGGCTTGCCCAAGCCAGTCATTGTGTGCGCGCTTCTTGCCCTTGTTAGGAGCAGGCACTGCGACCTTTTGAGTCCTGCTGCCCAAAGGCACTAACTCGACAATGGTGCTGGTCATCGGGGCGGGGATCGACACTGTGTCGGCGATGTGCATTTCTGTAACTTTGTCGTGCTCGTGCAAATGCGACTTATCACGGTTTTTTCCGCTGCGCTTCCCTCGAGGGGTGAAACCCTTTGCCTTCCCCTTGCCCTTGCCATCCCACTCCTTCTTTCCCGCGCTGCTGCTGCCCTCAGGGCACTGCTGCTGCGAGAAGGAGGGGTTGCCCTTCTTCTGCTTGATGACAGAGATTTTTTGGGCTGATAACTTCCCCTTGTTCTTCGACTGCTCCCAGGAAACGACTAGCACTTCCTGGACCATTGCCACTGTGAGATCTTTGATCTCTTTCTGGCTGAGCGTGAGTTGTATCGCTGCGTCATACCGGGACAGGGCGGTGCCGAGGACTATGAGTGTCCTCATTGGTGCGGGTAGGCCGAGGCCTACCCCGTTGACCTCGTCGAGGTTGCTCTGGATTTTAGAGATCGCAGGGCCGGGGTGCTCGTTTGCTGGGATACGGATGTTGATAGCAGCCTTGAAGAAGGCAAAAGCCCCCATGGCGCTGGTACCTCCATAAACACCTTCCAAGGTGGTCCAAAGACTCTTGGCGTTGGTCTTGTCTCTGACAAGACATGCGACCTCAACACTAAGGCACAAGCAAATGCTGCCCATGGCCTTCGCCTGCATCTGATGCCATTCAATGACATTGGCGCGGTTCTTGCCATCTTCCGCCAAGGATGGCTCCTCGATACCTGCCAGGAGATCGACAATGAGCCAGACCCCCTGCTGCTGGAGGTAAGCTTTCATGAGCTCAGCCCAGCGGCGGTAGTTGGATCCATCAAGGATGGGGACGAGGTTCTGGAGGCTGTTCGACATTTTGATTGTGTTGGTGATAGAGCGGTTGATTGATATGGTTCTGTGAACACATTATCAGCACTCTGATTATGCAGCCAGAACGGCGCTTGCACCACACTGGACTCAGTGTTAGGGACAGCAATGGCAAAGCCATGCTTGACCCGCAGCCGTGTAGGCGCAGAGTTTCCCCTTGATGTCAAAGCCCCTAAGGGTGACGTCTAGGTAAGCTATTTTAGCCCACAGCGGATGCAGCCTCAAGGGTGCAGTACCGCGCAGTGAGCAGGGCTCATAACCTGACGAGCAGGCTACTCTTTGCAGTGTAGCGGGACGCTAACTTACCTGGTTGGTTACTGTGAGGCTTGATGCATGCAATGTTGCTATTGAGCGACTTGGGATTGAGCTATGCTACAGGGGTCCTTATATACATGTAGGAGACCGTATGACTAAGCTACTGTATAGTACCTGACTAATACCAATCCCGATGCATGTGAATCTATCTACATTGCATGTGATACTCCTGTGACCCGGAGTGCCGGTGTGTGAACTGCACTGCCTTATTAGGTGCTCTCTATTTGTTCAACAGGAGCTTCGTGAAGAGGAAGGGACCTAAGAATGATATGCATTAGGTGCGCAAGACTGGGGAAGTGGATGCATACCGACGACATTCATGAACCATTGGAGGTCGTAGTCGTCAGGACCAAGCTTGTCCACCAGGGACCATATGCCTGTGATACCGCTGTGTAGCCTCGTTAGCGTAGAGAGCACTCCAATGCAAGTCGCTGGGTACTCACACATTACTGAATAAGACATGAAGGTCCAACTCTTTGCTGCATACTTGATGATATGTATATGCAGTCACGAGCTGTGTTACTCACCTCAAAAACTCATCTGCAGCTTTGTGGATGGAAGCATAGCTCATGAGATCAAGCTCAAGAAATATGGCCTCCTTTCCCATCTCCTTCTTCAGCTCCTTGATTGCTTTCTTGGCTTTTTCATGCGTGCGCGACGCCATGTAGACCTTCACATTGTGTTGGAGCAGTGCCTACAAATGATGTTAGGACCCTGCTTTGAACACATACTATGCTGAGATCCTGCCTTAATGGTTGCTCGCCCAATGCCGCTATTACTGCCTTGTATAATGCATCAATCTCGAACTATACATAGGTTGATTTTCTCCTTACCAGTCACTATCATCACATGACCGGCGAGATCTGGCATTTGGTCAGTATGGAAGGTAGACTTGGGAGGGTAGTTCTCCATAAAGGCCTTGAGGTTCATGCGAAGTTCATAGAACATGTTGGTGTAGTTGAGCTGGGGCGAAGATGGAGAGGACAAGGGGGTTGCTGCAGAATCTGGAGGGTGTGGTCAAGGAGACGAGCAGATCAATCACCTGCATTGTTTCTACTCACTCCCGGATATCCTCACCCTTCATTAAGACATCAAGCCGCCTCTTACAGGCTCCAATATGCCAAGTACCATCTATTCTGCTCACAATTTATTATGTTCACATTCAGATTCGAGGTACACTGTGCAGCTGCAGGATTATTGACGTCCATCAGTTGTGTACAGTGGTAGCTCTGCAGATGTGGATGGCACATGAGATATGTGAGTCAGCAGAGGCAGGGATCAGCACACCCCAAGTCGGTGTTGCCTGGGCTATATGCCCATGAGCGAATAAGACATACTTATATGCACTGTGGCAGCTTGCCAACGGCACTCTAGAGCAACAATGTCTCACAGCCTCGTAGATCAGGGAGATTCCTTTGTGATATGAGCTACAAGGTTCCGTCTGTTGGTCAAGAGCAAGTCGATACTACAAATACTGGAGGCGACGATCAGAAATGTCAACAACATGAAAGAAAGACGACTGACGTGCTACAGTGTTGCATTCATGTGACAACCCAGGCGTCACCTGCCTGCCAGCTTCAAGCTCCCAGGGGCTTTGTCCAGGGTCTACCTTGGATGCAAATATCTGCAGATACTGAGTGTGTGAATGGATAATATTCCCACCCCAATGCATCCATCAAAGCTCACGGGGTTCACACGAACAGCCCCGTGTCACGAAGTTGTCACATACTTGTAACACAGCATAACGGACAGCAAAGGCGGCCTGCACGATCGATACAGACAGCCGTGTCATTGACAATCTTGCCCTTAAGGGCAAGAACATCTCCTCTAGCAGCCTACCTCACAGTCCTTACCTGGAACTCCTAGCTTCCAACCACACTTGAGTATTGGATGAAGGAGCTGGCAGCAACGCCGTGCCTCGCGAAGATGGGTTTAGCATACATGTCGGCTCCAGGTAAGCTATTCTCACTTTGTTTTATGTGTCACTCACACCCAATCTCCTGCAGCAACGACCGCAGACACTGAACGCGCGTTCTCTGAAGGCCGGAACCAAGTTGCGTGGAACCAGCGTGTGATGTCATCGCAGACGTTTTGCGCGAAGATGAGCTTCAGTGCATGGGCTACCACACCGTGGTTCAACTACAGTATAGGCGAGAACATCTTAGCGGGTAGCACCCGCCCTCTGCAGCGGTCTGCGTCCTCGGAATCTCTCGCATAAATGCTTGGGTATATTCAGCAGCTCTGCTCTTATACTCCTCAACTTGTAGTAGACTATGCTCCTGAATTTCGTCATGTTTGCTCTTGCCATCCCACTTTCGAGTTACGCAGCTGAAATCCATGACTACAATAGAGCCGTCCACTGCAACTCGGACCCCATGCCAGCTGCAGGGCGTAACTGTCCATCCTACCATCTTGGCTTCACGTGGTGTCACACCCAGCAGTCGTGGGTAATGGATGGCACGGATGAGATCATCCATGGATACTTTCCCATGGATGTGTGGATACATCCGGATGCCATCCAAGGTAGACCCTGGCTTCGTCAGTACAAATGACTTGTGGATCATCCACAAATAGAGCTAAGTGATCTTTCTCCCGCTTCGGCAACTCGTCTACATCGAGCGAGAGAGTGCCATACAAGTCTTGGTCGAGTTCCTTGAGCTGCCGCAAGAAACCAGGGTTAGGCGAGACCTGCAGCCTCGCATGAGCTACTTGGCCTAGCACCTCCTTCAATGACATGCCGTGCGACTTCATCAGATATGCGACAACGAGTGAGGGCAAGCATGAAATCCTGGCAGAGCAGTGAACAAGGATCTTGCCTTTGCCACTGCCCTTGCCCTTGGATGAGACCGTGCCGTCGATAATTTTGCACACTTCATTGGTTGCCTTCGAGAGGAGTGATGTGGCGGAGTCGTTCAGTGAGAGGCAATGATATGTGACACCATCGACCTTGGAGGCCGGAGTCGAACCAATGCTCAAGATGTGGGTGATGGTGTTAGCTTCGAGGAATGGTTTGTTGGATGCAGCTGAGAATGGGCCGAGGTATAGAGAAGGAAGGATGAGCGAGACAGCCTCAGTAGATGACCCCGCCTGTGCTTTCTGACGCTTCATCATCTAGTTGCACAGCCGCAGAAGCCTCGGCAAACTTTGATCTCCGCTGTATGCCCCTTATTGGAGGCGCCGATACAATCCTCTGAGCTACATAATGATGCATACCAAGTGTCGCCAAGTTGAGCTTTTGTATGTATAGAGGGCAAGCTTGTACAACCCTCTCTTATAAATTTGCCATGGCTGTGAATAAGACGAATCTGAAGACTGTCTGTCGCAGTAACACGGTCACACATGATAGTGTCATGAAGTAGACAATTGCAAGGATGTAGGCAAAATGAGAGACTGCGTCAGGATCGTCTTCAAAGCGATGCGGAGGCCGAGACGCGCGTCATGGCCCGATCTGGCGGACGAGTGAATCTGAGATGGGGTGAGATGGGATCGGGGGACACGTGTGGGACGGCGGGGACAGCGGACAGAGGGACGCCTCTGTCTCTCCCATCTCCGGAGCGCTAACCTCTCGCTTCCTTCTTCCCCAACCACCACCCTCTCGCCTCCTCCTTCATGTCCTCCTCCATATACAACGTTCGTCCCCTCTTCGCTTCCTCCTTTCCCCGCGAACTCACAGTTTTGCTAGCACAAACATCTGCAACCCACCGGCGCTCCCACTCAAGGTCCTTCTGGCCCCCAACACAGCCATGTGAAGCTCAACGAGTGCTTCGATACCATCAGGCAGGAGTTTGACGCTGTAGCACACGAACTCGTCCATCTCAGAGGCCAGCGAGATGATTTAGACAACAAGGGTATGTCTTTCTCATCGAACACTCCTGAGATTCACCTATCGACCTTGTCCAATATTGCCTGCACCATTGAAACGCCACCCCAATCACCTGTGTCCTCTTGACGGCTTTGCGTGTACTCCAGTCAACGGCCAAGTAAATGAACTCAACATCATACGCCAGTCCCTCTACGATCTCGAGACTCAACATGGCAAAATACGCCAGCAATACGAACAAGAGATCGCCGCCCTTCGTGCTGAAGTTCTTGCTCTCCGATCCCAGGGCCGCGAGCGGGAGGTTCTTGGGCTGGCTTCCCTAGGACGCGACCCCGACCCCGCATTGCGCGGTGAACCGCCCCTGCGTGTCGAACCGCCTCTTCGGGGGGACCCCTCTATGCGTGGCGAGCCGTCTCGCGACCGTGATCGGGAGCGCGAATTACTACGGGAACGCGACCTCATGCGCGAACGGGAGAGGGAGCGAGACCGTGACCGCGATCGCGACGGCGACGTCCGTATGTCCGGCCCTGGTCCTGCATCTGGCATGCCTGTTCGTGGCGACGGTATGGGACGTGATGGTCTGGGCATGGGGCGGCCCAGTGCAGTGCAGGGTGCAGGGGAGGGCTTGCCGCTGACCCCTGTCGGATTGGGCATGGGGGCGGGTCCTGGAGGGGGTGGGGGTGGATATGACCCTTATTACGGACGACAAGACAGGGAACGCGAGCGCGGTGGGATGATGATGGGCGATCGTGAGCGGGGGATGATAGGTGAACGTGAACGCATGGACCGCGACAGACTAGAGCGGGAGAGGGAGCGCGTCGAACGTGAGGCACGGGACGTGAAGCGTGTCAAGACCGAGCGCGTGAAGAATGACAGAGGCGGAGGTGAGTCTCTTTTCCCTCATTTCCTCATTTCCTCTCTGCGCACGCATGATATTCATATCTTTCCGTCTTCTCCCTCGCACGCCCACACCCTGCCCGTGTGACTCTCAGACCCTTTCTCGCCGTCGATGAACCACCCAAGTGCGCACCCGCCGCACCCTCACCAGAGCATCTCCCTCGGTCCTGCCCCACCCCCCGGCACGCAGCCCACACCAGGACCCGGACCCGCCACAAACCCCCTCGCGACCCCTACCTCCGCGAACCCGATTCCGCCAGGGCCAAATGCCCAAAATGGCCTCAACTCGAGTCTCAACGGCCGCGAGCCTACGGGCGCCAACGTCAACTCCGGCGCGACGCCCAAGCTGCCGCCCGCCCCTGGTGTAGGCGGAATGGGATTAGGCGGCGTGTCTCTCCCGCCGCCTCCGTACGCTGGCCAGCAGGGTGGCGCTAGTATGGGACCACAAGGCCAGGGACCGCTTCCATCTACCGGACCAACAGGTCGGGAAGGACCACAGGGAACGGGGCCGGGCAACCAGGGACAGGAGCCAGGGATGAACGGCGGGGGTAAGTGATTTCCCCTTGTGAGCACTTCGTCTCTCTGTGGTTTGCGTCGTTCGTCCCGCTATGCCCCCACAAGTGATCCTCGATGAATGGGCGCTACCATTCTTGGGAGTGAGACCTAAGAAGTCGCACAACGCCGAGCGTAACCTTGATATGTGATAGTGATATGAACAGCAATGAGCGCGGAAGACCTCCCCTTCTGCCTTCGCTGTGTCAAGCTGCGTTGCGGTCTGGAACGCACCGGCGTCTGCATCTGTCTTCCTCTCAGGTTGATAAACAGATAGAAGACGAGGGCTGACCGCACCTCCACAGGCAACCCCTCATTCCCGCCGCACACACCCACAATGCCCGCATCGACCGCGCCACCGAACAACGGACCTGTTGACAGTGCGTCCATGTCCATCGACTTGAGCTTAGACCCAGGGGCCGTGCCGGCGGACCTCAAGAAGGAGGGCGCGGACTGGTTCGCCATCTTCAACCCCAACGGGGCCAAGGACGGAAAGAAGCGTGCACTAGACGTGAGCCTCCAACACACCTTGATGCACGAGAGGTCAGTCTTGTTTCGGTATCGAGATGTGACGCAATCTGACCGCATTGGCACTTCTGGTAGTGTTGTGTGTTGCGTGCGCTTCTCCGCAGACGGTAAATTCCTCGCTACCGGATGCAACCGAACAGCACAAATATATGATACGAAGACGGGCCAGAAGACATGGTACGTCGACAGTCGTCACTGCTCAAACTTCATTGTGCTGAGTTGTGCATAAGCGTACTCGTTGACGAGGCGGCGAGCAAGACCGGCGACCTATACATTCGCAGCGTTTGCTTTAGTCCAGACGGCAAGCTACTCGCGACGGGCGCAGAGGATAAGCAGATCCGGGTAAGCACTCCGCGCACTGATGCAATTCTACGCGCACACTCCTCATGTCACCCTTGCGCGATCTATCTAGATCTGGGACATCGCGAACAAGCGTATACGTACCGTCTTCGATGGGCACCAGCAGGAGATTTACTCCCTCGACTTCTCCAAGGATGGCCGGCTCATCGTTTCCGGCTCGGGCGATAAGACTGCACGGATTTGGGACATGTCTACCGGGAACCTTCACAAAATATGTATGTCGTCCTACGATCCTCGTTGATGTAACCGACATGTACTCACGCTCTGCCCACCCGTAGTGTCCATCAACGAAGACACTGTCGATGCCGGCGTGACGTCTGTGTGCATCTCTCCAGATGGGCGGCTTGTCGCCGCTGGCTCACTGGACACGATCGTGCGGATCTGGGACGTGGCGACGGGCGCGCTAGTTGAGCGCCTCAAGGGGCACCGCGACAGTGTGTATAGCGTTGCGTTCACACCCGATGGTAAGGGCCTTGTGAGCGGAAGCCTCGACAAGACGCTCAAATACTGGGACCTGCGTCCGATCTTGCGCGGGCCCGCGGGGGCGCTCACCCCGGGTAAGAACGGCGTCAAAGATGGCGGGGAGAAGGGGAGCTTGTGCACGATGAACTTCACAGGGCACAAGGTACGTGCGGTGATGTTAGGTGCATGTGGTGGTGGTGATGAATTTGATCAATTGTGTAGGACTATGTGCTGAGTGTCGCTGTATCCCATGATGGGCAGTGGGTTGTCTCGGGCTCGAAGGACCGTGGGGTGCAGTTCTGGGACGCGAAGACGGCGACTGCGCAATGTATGTTACAGGGCCACAAGAACTCTGGTACGTCCCTCGTCAGTTTTGTCTCGCGAATGTGCCTTGACCCGCTTTTCAGTCATCTCCATCGATCTCAGCCCTGCAGGCAGCATCCTCGCAACTGGCAGCGGCGACTGGCAAGCAAGAATATGTACGCATTTGTCTCTGCTCTTCACTGGGCTGCCTGTTGACACTTTTCGCAGGGAGTTACAATACCCTATGATGACCCTGCTTCTTCTGTCTGTTTATATCTAAACATTGTGTTTTCCTTGTCGGCTCGCTTCCTCTGTTCTTGTCTAGTACTAAGTAGTATATCCAGTCTCTCGTCTCCCGCTCGCTCGCTCGCTGCTGTTCCGCTACCATTGTATCTACCACCTGTGAAGTTCTTGCTCGCACTCATTATTATTGTAGTCAGTCTCCATCTGCGTCGCTCGCGAGCGGCGGCGCTTCACTGTTGTAGATTGTCGCCCCGTCTGAGCGTAACTGTTAGCAATATGACTTGGAGGTTATGTTGTGAACAGTAGGGCGCTGTTGTCATTATGCATCTATGTATTATGCGCATCTGTAAATACTTTTGCACGATGCGCGGGACACTGCGAGATGACATAGGCAAGCTGAAAGTGATGAAGGGAGGTATTGATACATAGTATGAGGACAGAGACGTGATAGAGTCTATGTTTAGGGTGATACGGAGATTTTGTGGAAGTACAAAGCCAAGGGTGGGATGTTGAAAGCTTGTCAAAGTTCAGGAAACAACTTGTCGAAGAAACCAAATATCCTCGGTAGATTGAATTGGACATAGTCAAGATTTAGGAGGTGTCGGTTGTCCTCCAGCTAGTAGATGGTGACTATCGAGCGGCTAGATAAACTGAACAAGGGACGTACCATAGCGAGAAAATTGTCTCGCGTGATATGCGACTCTAGTATAGCCTTTTCACACCCCTCATAGTAAATCGAGATGATATATGCATCCCGCCGAGGGCACGCAAATTTGAAGTAGAGGTTTGGCCGTCTTGCACACCTGCGTAAGGAAA
The DNA here is from genome assembly GCA_022606075.1 of Fomitopsis betulina. Classification (NCBI taxonomy): domain Eukaryota; kingdom Fungi; phylum Basidiomycota; class Agaricomycetes; order Polyporales; family Fomitopsidaceae; genus Fomitopsis; species Fomitopsis betulina. Next base: position 118,648 of record JABYQK010000090.1, read on the forward strand.
TACAAATTCGAAAGGTTATCGGACACGCACTTCTCGGATGGTACGATGCTCTCGACGATGAGCCCCTCCTTCTCCAGATCGTAGTGCGTAAACCAGTACGGCTCATCATCGACAATCGCGACATCCATCGTCCGGCGGACGGCGGCTGTCCACCTGTGTAAGAGGCGACACATGCACATCGCGCGAGATGAGGCGTCGACGCACGAGCACGAAGAGGTGGGCTATATACCGATGCGAGGAGCTTGGACGCGGGAAGGAGGAGGTATCGCTGGCTCGGTCTGTGCTTGTTCAGCAGTTGATGACGAGCTCATCGGGTCATCTCGCAGACAATCCGCTCGGAGACGCAGGTCGGCCGCCTTCCCAGGGTAAGGACGACAGGGAAGGCGCTGCAGTGCGCACTCAATGGGCGAAAGAAGTTGGTGGAGCCGAAGAACGGCGCGTTTTGCCGTGCTGTTGATACATATATAGCTATTTCGAAATCACCACGCACCTTCGAGTCCTTGGTAAGTATCAGCTGGGATCCATATGTCTTGTCACGTAGGCTTTCCATGGTGCACAACATCAACATCTCAGGACTGCCATTGAGTACTTTTGATCGCGTGTCAGTCGTTCGGGCTGACCTGTTGAGAGCACTCAGCAGATATATGATCATCTATTCAGACCGTAACTCAGCTGATCTGAGTAAGCATGATCCTGGTGTTCGTCAGATGAATGCTAAAACATAGTGCTGTTGCCTTTCTTCAGGTCAATTAGTACAAGCAAAGTGGAGGAATCCCAGAGGACCGAGCGACGGACACAACAAGCGGTTCGAGTCGACCACCGATGTGAATCAACGCCTTCTCGTGGAATAGACAAGATTTCCATCGCAAACTTCCCGGCGATCTAGCGAGCACTTTTGAAACTGATAAGATAACACTCGTGTGATATCTCTTAATGAGCGCCAAATAAGCCCCTGTAATAATTTGCCATCTTACATTTTCCTCATAACTTCCTCACAAGAGCTCACAAGCGCAAACACAGACTCCTACCCATTCTTCTCCGGGCGGTTGAGGGGCTTGGCCAGAGGCAGGATATATACAATGTTTTCTATGACATACAATACATGCCATATCCGGCCTAGCTACTACTCTCACGTGCACCAGATCCTCCAAACCGATCAACCTTATCCCTTCAACTGCCCTTCGACGACTGGTGGGAAACATATGAAAACAGACATGCCACAGCTGCCGGCCAGTGGCTGCAAACGGCAGACATTGTATATCAATGAAAATATTCTACAGACACCCATGATTATTCAGCATGAGTTTGTGTGAGTAAACTGAGACACGTCGCGACACATCATAACCCTTAGTATTGCTGCAAGAGCAATCTGCTTGGGTGCAGGTTGTCCAGGTACAGGTTTCACTTTCTTGCACTTTCTTTTCTCATGTCACTCTTTGGCTTTCTTTTGCTCTACATCGAAATGTGGCTTCTCCACGAGGAAGAGTGCGATTGCGTGCAATGACCGGTTGTGGGCACCTCGGCTGAGCCTTTGCCACAGAGTCAACATACTGCAAGTTGCTTGCCATTGAATGACCCATTTAATGTCCGGTAGGTCAACACCCTACATGTGTCATCAGCACAGTAGCCATGGTCTCCTGAGCGAAATATCACCATGCCGAATGAGTCTGTCGCACAGAGTCCCCATATCTCCCCTGTTGAACAATAGAGAGCGCCTAACTAGGCAGCCGAGTTCACACACCGGTACTCCGGGTAACAGGAGTAACACATGCATTGTAGATAGAATCACATGCATCGGGATTGGTACTATACAGTAGCTTAGTCAGATGATCTCCTACATGTATATAAGGACCCCTGTAGCGTAGTACAATCCCAAGTCGCTCAACGGCAACTTTGCATGCATCAAGCCTCACAGCTAACCAACCAGGTAAGTTAGCGACCCGCTACACTGCGTAAGATAGCTTGCTCGTCAGGTTATGAGCCCTGAACACTGCGCGGTACTGCGCCCTAGAGGCTGCATCCGCTGCGGGTCAGGATAGCTTACCTGGACGTCGCCCTTATGGGCTTTGACGTCAGGGGGAGACCTTGCGCCTATACGGCTGCAGGCCGAGCACAGCTTCGCTGTCGCCATCCCAAACAATGAGTCCAGTGTGGTGTTAGCGCCATTTCGGCAGCATAAGACAGAGCGCTGATAATGTGTTCACAGAACCATATCAACAACCGCTCTACCACCACTAACCAACAAAATGTCGAACTCACTCCAGAACCTCGTCCCCGTCCTCGACGGCGCGAACTACCATCGCTGGGCCGATCTGATGAAGGCGTACCTGCAGTCGCAGGGAGTCTGGATTCTGATCGAGTTACCCGATGGCTTCGCTGAGCCTACACAGTCTGCAGACGGGTCAAACTGCTCTGAAGTCCTTGAATGGATTCAGATGCAATCGAAGGCTATGGGCAGCATTCGTTTGCGCCTAAGCGTCGAAGTCGCGCAGCTCGTCAGAACTAAGACGACTGCAAAGTCGATCTGGAACACCCTTTATGGGCTCTACGGAGGGACCAGCGCCATGGGGGCATTCGCCTTCTTCAAGGCTGCGATCAACGTCCGTATCCCAGCAAACGAACACCCCGGCCCTGCGATCGCAAAGATCCAGAGCAACCTCGACGAGCTCGACGGAGCAGGCCTCTCTCTGCCACCGCAGATGAGAACCTTGATTATTCTTGGTGCCGCTCCACCCCGCTATGAGACGGTGATACAGCTCGCTCTCAACAAGATCGAGATCAAAGAGCTCACACCGAGCGGTGCTCAGGACGCCTTAGTTGCTTCCTGGGAGCAGTCGAGGAACAAGGGGCAGTCGTCGGCCCAGAAAATCTCTGCTATCAAGCAGAAGAAGGGCAATCCCTCCTTCTCGCAGCAGCAGCGCGGGGAAGAAGGAGTGGAACAACAAGGGCAAGGAGAAAGCTAAGGGCTTTACTCCTAGGGGAAAGCGCGGCGGTAAAAACCGTGGTAAGCCGCATTCGCACGACGAACATGCAGACATGCATATCGCCGATACTGTGTCAATCCCCGCTCCAACGACCACCACCGTCGTCGAGTTAGCGCCTTCGGGCAGCAGGACTCGAAAAGTCGCAGCACCTGCCCCTAACAAGGGCAAGAAGCGCGCTCGCGGTGATTGGCTCGGAGAAGCTCTCCAGCTCTCCAAGGACCTAGACGTTGCCGGCGCACCGGAGACAATCCGCGCGCTGAAGGAAGTTGTGAGCTCCGCTCACATCGAAGAAGTCCCCTCGGACACCGAGTCGCACGCTTCAAAGCGCAGCAAGCACGATGATGTGGACATGGCCGATCGCATCGACGAGGTCATGCGTGACGAATACATCAGCGAGGATGACGACTTCCGCGACACCGAAGAAAAGTCCATTGTCTGGGCATCAGACAAAGAAGACATCGACGCGCATGATGCCGAGTTAAACGGCATGATAGCGCAGGCCGCGGGCCTTGCGCCCCCTATCGTTGACGAAAGCTTTCGGAACCCATTAACGGGGGAGCTCCGCTGCATGGAGCCATACGATGGCTACGACGACTGGGGTAATGAGTACGTCACTCATATTCCTAACCCTAAACAAGTTACTAACAGCGCTTCAACAGTCGCTTCTGACTTGCACAATGGCGCTCGGGCATTTGTAAATGTACTTTGTAGCGGCTTGAAAAATGTACAATGTATTCATTCATGTGATTACGCTGCGTGCTCACGTTGTAAGGGTAAAGGAAAAAATCGCTTCTCAGCGAATGAGTGGCTACTGGACTCAGGTGCATCCTTGCACATTAAAAATGACATAAGAGACTTCTCGGAATTCGAGTATCTCCAGACTCCTATCCGTACCCAAACGGCACAACAAGGAGCGGTAGGCAGCATTATTGCTAAAGGAACTGTGTTCCTAAACTACCAAATAGACGAACAATGGCTGCAGACGCGCCTGTATCCAGTCTATTATATGGAGAATTGTGCAGTATGTCTCCTGTCATTAGGGGTATTCCTCCAAGACGGACTAGACTTGCGCGCAACAGTGCAGCATATCAGTCTGTATGAACCGGGAGTGCGGAAACCTTTATTCAGGTTTATACCGCAACATCCGGACACCACTACCTTCACCCTCGTGGCTGAATCGGGTGAAAACGACCAGAATATTTATGTGAACGTAAATGAAGTCAATTATTCGACTATGCATCGCCGCTTTGCGCACCCTTCTAAGGACGTGCTTGCAAAGGCGAAGGAGCATACATCTGGATTTCCCAGAAAGGTGGAGATTCCTAAGGACTCACCCATATGCCAAGGATGTGCAAAAGGGAAAATGCACTCTAAGTCTTTCCCGCCGTCCAACTACCGGGCAAAGGTACCGTTTGAACTTATTCATTCGGACTTAAAATCCTTCCCAGTAGATTCCTATCATAAGTACAAATACTACATACTGTACTATGATGACGCTTCATCGCACGCGTGGACTGTAAATCTGCGCAAGAAATCTGCAGCGATTACAGCCACAAGGCAATTCCTAGCCATGGTAAAAACTAAATATGGAAAAACAGTGCAGAAGTGGTTGTCTGATGCAGGGGGAGAATACGTCTCCACTGCATTCAAAGACCTTATAAAGGATAATGGCATAGAGATCCTTCAGAGCTCGCCGCATACTCCTCAGGAGAATGGCAGAGCTGAGCGTTTCAATAGGATGCTCATGGACAAAGCAGAGGCAATGCGCCATGATGCTTGTCTACCTCCATCCTGGTGGGAATTCGCTGTGGATCATGCTGTCCATGTTTACAATAGGACACCAATTCGTCGCCTTAATTGGCTTACCCCCTACGAATTAATACACGGTGAGCCGCCATCTGTGGCGCATCTGCGCGTTTTCGGCTGCGGTGCGTACGTCTTTATACCCAAGGACGTAAGAAAAAACGGTTTATCGCCCAAATCGGAGCTGATGATTTATCTTGGGGGAGATGGCTCTACAGAGCGCACTGGCGGATGGCTCTTTATGAGAGCACCAGACAATGTTTTGTTCAGATCATCCACCGTGATGTTTGACGAAACAATGTTTCCTAAGTGTCCTCTGACTAATTGTCGAGGCACAACTCGAGTTTGGCCACCTCGAGAAGAAATGATCCCAGCGGATCAGCCACAATCCACACCTCAGGTAGATGAGGATGAGGATGATGATCATCCAAACCGCCAACTTCCTAAAAGGGGAAACGGTCATGTTCATGACGATGAACAGGAGCAGCAAGATGTGCCCGCAGACCCAGTACCGCCGCCCCATGCACCGGTTGAACACCCTGCGCCCCCAGTGGAGCCACGACGTTCAGCAAGGGAGCAGAGACTAGAGGTAATGTCTATGGTGAGCAGCGGAAGCCCCAAGACATAGTAAAGGACATCGAAAATCAGGGGAGATGGAAAAAGATGGTCGGTGAGGATGTGGGTAGCTCCCGTACCAAAACCGGACCACAAAGGCAGCAAAAACAACAGGTTCCCGGACCTAGTTCTGCGCCAAATCCTCCTCCACGCGACGAACCTGTCGAGTCCGCCCCATCCGATGAGGATGAAGCGCAAAGCACTAAGTTACTACTGGCACAATTATGCCGGGAAGGGGGAGTTAAGTTAGTCGAGTTGCTGCTTGCAAAAGCGCTACCCACCCTCGACAACGATCTACTAGACGGGACCGAGAGAATGGTCATTCCGCGATATACTAAAGCTACCCAAGAAGGAGCTTGAGGAGTGGATGACAGCGTGTCGCGAAGAACTTGAGGCACTTCACAAACACAATGTCTATAAAATTGGTTGATTGTCCTAAGGGACGTAAGGTCACTAAAAACCGCTGGGTATTTGACGTCAAAACTGACGGTCGTAAAAAGGCCAGATTGGTCGCCAAGGGTTACTCCCAGATTGAAGGCCTTGACTATGATCAGGTCTTCTCTCCAGTCGTATGCTTTGAGACTGTACGCCTAATCCTCGCCTTAGCTGCGCTTGAGGATATGCACGTCTCCGGACTTGATGTCCGTAATGCCTATCTCTATGGCAAGCTAGACGAGGAAATCTACATGGAGCAGCCTGAAGGCTTTGCAGTACCAGGCCAAGAGCACAAAGTACTCTGGTTACTTTGCGCTCTCTACGGACTCAAGCAGGCAGGGCTTGCATGGTGGCGCACCCTCAATGAGTCCCTAAAGGAACTTGGCTGTAAACGCCTCGTATCCGATGCCGGAATATTCGTCTATAGGACAAAAGATGGTCGCTTCGGTAGACGATGCCATATTTTGTGGCAAGGATAAGACCCTAGTCCTTTCATTAAAGGACCACTTCATGAAGAAGTGGGAGTGTCGCGACCTAGGCGACGTCAAGGAATTTCTGCGCATGCGCATAACTCGGAAAGGACGCGAAATCCATCTGGATCAGTGCGCCTACCTTGAGAAAGTGCTGCAGCGCTGTGGCATGCAGAACACGAAATCTGCGCCAACTCCACTCCCTGCTGGATACAAGCCTGTTGCTAATACTGGCACAGCTGACCCAGTGCTTCGAAGCAAGTACCAGACCGTCATCGGTTCCTTGCTATATCTAATGCTTGGAACTCGACCTGACATTTGCTACGCCGTGACATTACTTGCGCAATTTGCAGCAAATCCGTCACAGGACCATTTAAACAGAGCGCTGTATATCTGCCGCTATTTAATTGGTACAAAATCCTATGCGCTAGTTTATGAAGGACAAAGCGGCAATGGATTATTGGCATGCACTGACTCTGACTGGGCGGACAGCCCAGAAGCCAGAAAGTCACGGTCTGGGCACTTCTTAAAGTTCGCGAACGGCGCGTTCAGTTGGCTGTCTAGAAGACAGAAGACAGTTGCCCTGTCATCCACTGAAGCTGAGTATATGTCGCTGAGCGATTGCTCGCGACAAGTAGCCTGGATAAAGATGCTCCTGGAGGAGATCGGCTACAAGCTCGGACCGCTGCCCATCTGCTCGGACAATCAGGGAGCAATATTTATTAGTTCCAACCCCATCACGGAGCGTCGGTCTAAACACATTGACATTCGCTACCACTACGTGAGGGAGCTAGTAGAAGACAAGAAAGTCGAAGTCTTCTACGTAAGCACTGATGACAATCCGGCAGACTTGTTCACTAAGAACTTGGGTCGTATCAAATTTCTCAAATTCAGAGAAATGCTTGGACTAAGATTTTATGACTAAAAGTCCAATACAGTCGGCTGCACTATGCGCCATTTAATGCTTGCGCGCACCTATCACTGCACTTAGCAAGGGGGAGTGTTGAACAATAGAGAGCGCCTAACTAGGCAGCCGAGTTCACACACCGGTACTCTGGGTAACAGGAGTAACACATGCATTGTAGATAGAATCACATGCATCGGGATTGGTACTATACAGTAGCTTAGTCAGATGATCTCCTACATGTATATAAGGACCCCTGTAGCGTAGTACAATCCCAAGTCGCTCAACAGCAACTTTGCGTGCATCAAGCCTCACAGCTAACAACCAGGTAAGTTAGCGACCCGCTACACTGCGTAAGATAGCCTGCTCGTCATCCCCTTTGTGTAGATGTTTGACCTGCTTCTCCTTGTATTTGGCAGACATGTTGGAGTGGAACCACAAGATCTTGTGTTGATAAGCCAGTGGTAAGCATTTTCAGAGGAACTGTCCTGCATGTACTGCATCCCTGATGTTATTGAAGAACACAAGGAACTTCTCCAGCTCAGGGTTGCCTGGCTGCCATCTGTCACATACCAGGAACATGAGGTCCAAGAAGCTATGGAGCAGGTGGTTGATTGGCTGGACTATGAGCTGGATGTTCAGTTGATCATTCGAATGGTGGATGTGGATGAGCTTGTGTTGAACTTCTACTATTTCATACATTATCTAATCAGGCTCTCCTGATAAGGACTTATCTTGTGTTCTGCTACACTACTGTATGTAGATTACATTCCCTTTTGTTCTTGTCTATAGATAGCTTATACCGAGTTCCATTCAGCATTCCACTCAGTATCCATTCGGTACTCCATTCGGTATCAGAACTCTGCTCCCTTGTCATATGATATTTGACAGTTATCTATAGTTCCGTTTACCGTCTTACTAACACTTACTCATGAAGCTTATGATGATGACTCACGACTCAGGCCTCATCTGATAGGCATACTGTATGATCAGATAATGCCTTCCTCTGATGTATATATACTGGGCTCAGATGCCCTCTAATATAATCATTCCTTCCTCTGCTCTCCCGTGTGCCTAACGGGTCCCTCAGCAGTTCCCTCACAGGTTCGTTCATTGCCTTTACAGCCACTACCAATTCACTCCTTCAACAGGTTATGAGCCCTGCGCTACACGCGCATACCTAGTTGTTTCCATCTCTGCAGGATCTCAAGACTACGCTTCAAGGAGTAAGCATAGTGTTTGCTAGTCTTATCAGAGACTCAGCGTTTGACGACCTGAAGTGCCCAAGGCACTAAAGGATCGTATTTCCAGTGGGCCTTCGCGCTGTTTGCAAAAAGTTTATCCTCCAACGAGACCTGAGAGAAAGGTCCGTTGACGCCGACTCTACCTCATCAACTTTTGATCCATCGATCTAACGTTTTTGTGATTCCAGTCGCACCCGCTCCCCGCTCCTGTCCGCTCAAACCCCACCGCCCAGCCGCGTTCACTTGCTGAATGTCTTTCCGCGCCCGCTCCTCGCCTGCTCCCTGACTTCAAGAAGAAGTCAACCGAAGAAGTCGTCGGGATTCTTGAGAAGAAGGTCAGTGCCACCATCGAGCGCTACCAAGCAATCTTCGACAAGAAATACCTTTTCGAGTCGCTTCTCGGAGACTCCCAGCGTGCGCTCCACCGCTTTGCCGACCAACTAAATTGGGTCAGCGACAACTTTGACAAGGCCAATCAGTGGTCCAAGCAACAGCGAGACAGCATCTCATGGGCTTGCCATTGCATTGGCACAGTCAAATTCTCGACGCCGCAGGAGCCGCTAGTCAAGTGGTATAGGAAGGTCACAAAGGACCTGACAAGCATAGCCAACGGGGGCTATTTGGACTAGATCAGTTTGTAGTACACAGGTTGGCGTACCTAGCATTTTTTTTTTGCATACATATCACTGGAATATATAAGTCAAGCATCACATTGTGGCTTCGTCTGAGCATCAGCTAGACAACAATTTAGAAGCAGAAGCACCAGAAGAAGAAACCCCATACAATTGCAGTGGTCTTCAACATCTATTTGATGTCACAGAACTAAGAGACTATCACCGACGGCCTGAAGAAACTGAATACCAGTTTTGGCCATGTGACGAAACAGTCTGTGAGCATAGGTGGTCCGGTCCATACATTGGAAGTACAAACTGCGGCATCCTGGTTGACCACTGGCAAGAAGACAATTCTTATTCTGTATTCGCCTCTTTAAGCTTCTTTGAGGGTTCTGAACCTGAACTGCAACATCTTGCTTCAATCCCAGAGTACGGGTCTCCTTCTATCCCCGGATCTAGAGCACAATCTCCTGCTCCCATCGCTTCCCCAGTAAACCTATCTCTGTCGTTTGTTCCTGCTACATTACCGTCTGATCTATCAAATCTCTTCGAAGAAGACGATGTAGAGGAATTACTAGCACCGTCTCAAGAAGAAGCAGAGGAAAGTCTATCATCTGACCTCACTTTCGTTCTTGAAAGTTTACCACCACTCTCCGTTTCTGAAGAAGTCTCAGACTTCTTCAAATTTCATATTCTTACTGCCACCATGTCAGACATGAAGGCTGACAGTATCTCTGTCCTGAAAAAATCCTCGGACTACAAGGTGTGGTCGAGCCAGATGCTCGGCTACTTGATGTTTATCGAGGCAGATGACGCCCTCAAAGCCGGTGATCTTACTAATGCAGATTACAAGAAGGTGAACACCCGAGCTAAGGGTGTGATCCTCATGCGCACGGACAACAGTTTCCACCACCTCCTCTATGAGACAGTGGGGGGTGAAGAGGTCATGAAATCGGCTAAGGACATGTGGGCAGCACTCAAGTCGCATTTTGGTACCCCTGATGCAGCATACGTTTGGTTGCAGTTCTCGGCTCTCATCAAGTCGAGAGAAATGGACGACAATAAACCGATGCAGGATCAGATCTCGAAGATCCAAACCGTACTCAAGGACATCGTCAATGGCAGCATTACGTTGGATGAGCCAACTCAGGCTCTCCTCCTAATGTTGAAAATACCGGAAAGCTACTCGACAATGGTGTCAGCCATCATGGCGACTACCGTTCTCAAGGAGTTGAAGGTCGAGACCCTTGTGAGCAAAATTCTCTCTGAGGAGTCTCTCCGCTGGTCTGGAATGGGACAGTCTGCGTCGAAGACTTCCCAGGTTAAAGTACACCACGGTAACGGTCCTTGCCCTCACTGCGGCAAGAAACACGGTTCGGACCAATGCTGGACCAAGTTCCCACACCTGCGCCCCAAGAACAGCAGCGACAAGGGCAAAGGGAAAGGCAAGGGTGGCAACGGCAAGGGCAACAGAAAAAAGGCGAACATGGTAGTCGTTCACAATACCACGGATGGGACAAAGGTCACTCAGTCCAGTTCGTCCTCATCTAACAGTCAAGGTGCTTCGGTGGTAGAGGTCGAGGAGGTTAAATACACGGCTTGTACGGACCCTTTGTGTAGAGTCTGTCCCCCTCGGACTGCCAGTTCTTTAGTGGCTTCTTCTCTTGTTGTACATAATGGCGCGTCTGCTGATGCTGGGTCTGCACAATTGAGCTCGTCGTTCTATTGCCCTGGTGTGAATAAGTCTCATTCGCATCAATTCAAGCACATTGTGTGGCTCATGGACTCAGGTGCAAGTCAGACAGTCGTCAATTCACTTGAATATTTCTGGGACTACAAACTGTACACGGTTCCTGTCGTTTTTGGTACAGCAGGAGATGCTAAAATAGAAGCACTAGGCTCTGGCACTATCAAAGGTTTAACAACAGTCAGAAAAGAGTGCATGATGATTACCATATCTAATGTCGCATATATTCCTTAAGCCTCTGGCTGTTTGTTTTCTACTGGTATTGTGGAGAAATCAGGACACACGCTCGTTCAAGGTTCAGGTCAGATGGTCATTTATGACCAACCGTTTTTGCATGGCAAAGTTTCTGGCAATGTTGTTATGGAAGCACCGTACAACTTCCTAAACAACTTGTATTTTTTGTTTATGGACGTCCTGGACAGGAAATCGGCAGCACTGCTGTCTACCCCTTTTTGTACCTGGCATCACCGGATGGGGCATCTGTCCAAGGAAGTCATTCGCCATTTACCTGATCATACCAAAGGTGTAGATCCAGTGGGAGTTGAGGATCAATCTCCCTGTGAAGGTTGTCAGTGGGGCAAGTCTCATCGCGCCCCTTTCCCCACATCTTACAAACGTGCTACAAAGCCTCTTGAGCTGGTACATACCGACAAAGATGGTCCTATGCGTACACAAGCAGTCAATGGTGGTTTCAAGTACTTCATTTTGTTCCTGGACGACTATACTAGTCTAGGACGAGCCTATTACCTTCATCATAAGTCTGAGTCGCTCCAAGCGTTCGAAGACTTTAAGGCATGGGCTGAGAATGTTACTGGTCATAAACTCATCAATGTATGCTCTGATCGAGGGGGGGAATATACTTCTGACGCTTTTACGGCCCGTCTTAAATTCTATGGAATTGTTCATCAAAAGACGGTAGCACACTCGCCTCAACAAAATGCGCGAGCTGAACGCTGGAATCGCACGATCATGGAAAAGGCTACGGCTATGCTTCACCACACTGGTCTTAGTCACGGTTTTTGGCAACTTGCGGTTGATACCGCCATTCATATTTACAATCGCCAGCCTATGCAACACCTTAAATGGCAATGCCCAATAACTCTCTGGGATGGCACAGTCCCAGATATCTCATACTTCAGAGTATTCGGTTGCAAGGCATTCATGCATGTGCCAAAGGAACGGAGACAAGGGAAACTCGATAAAAAGGCAATCAAGATGATCTTCATTGGATATGAGCAAGGCTCCAAGGGCTACAAGTTCTGGGATACCTCCAGTCGACGGATCGTTGTGTCTCGTGATGTGACCTTTGATGAAGATTCCTTTCCGGCACGCAAGGATTTGGCTAACCCGAAGACTCTGGGTCTGCCATTGTTTGATCCTGTAGACTCTGATTCTGAGGATGATGACGAGGAACAGATCAAAATTCCACTTCCTCTACCGGTAGAGAGCGAAGATGTTTATGAGGACATTGACGAACCGGAACCAGTGGGAGAACCTGAGAGACAGCTCCCTGAACCTGCACAATGTCCTCAACCTGTTCAACCTCCTCAGCCTGTATATACTCGCCCTCGTCGTGAGAATGCTGGGAGGAACCCAAACAGGAATAGGGACAATGTTTATGGTGATGAGCCTCCAGCTCGGATCGACCATTGAACTGACTCTCATGGAGATCAGCAAGCGGAAGTGTTTATGATATTGCAGGCTCTCAAGGAGGCCAATTACTCTGAATTGGTTCCTACCTCGCGTTCAGACGCAAGGAAATCCCCTGAGTGGGACCACTGGCATGCCGCTGAAGGCTCTGAGATGAAGTCTCATGAGCAAAACAGCACCTGGATCTTGGTTCCCCGTCCCAAGAACAGGGAGATTGTCAAGAATAGATGGGTGTATGCGCGAAAGCATGATGGCCGGTACAAGGCCCGGTTAGTAGCCAAGGGCTTCACTCAAGTCTGGGGTGAAGATTACCATGAGACTTTCTCTCCAGTCGCTCGTTTTGAGTCTTTGAGATATATGTTTGCACATGCTGCACTCAAAGACTGGGAGATGGACTCAATGGATGTCAAGACAGCATTCCTCAACGGTGAACTCGAAGAGGAAATCTACATGGAACAGCCTGAAGGATGGGTAGTTCCAGGCAAGGAGGGTTGGGTCTGCCTCCTCAAGAAGGCCATCTATGGTCTCAAGCAAGTGTCTCGTCAATGGAATGCTAAGATCCACCGAACTCTTTTGAACCAAGGGTTCATACGGACATACTTGGATGCTGGAGTTTATGTTTACTCCACTAAAAGCAACGGTCAAGTTTGCTATGTAGTACTCTATGTAGACGACTTATTGCTCCTTGGAGATTCTAAACTGTTCATTGAACAAATAAAGAATCATCTCAAGAAGGAGTATCAGATGACCGATCTTGGACCAGTAGAGTGTTTTCTAGGACTTAGGATTCGTCGTAATCGTCAAAAGCGACAGATTCTAGTTGACCAATCTGAATACGTTCAGACCGTTTTGGAGAGGTTCCAAATGTCTAATTGCAAACCTGCAAAGACACCTCTACCTGCCGGTTCAGTTTTGGAGAAGAACACGGAAACCGCAACGGATGTGTTCCATACAGAGTACCAGAGCGTTATTGGAAGCATCATGTATGCTATGCTTGGTACACGGCCTGATCTCGCTTTTTCCATAACGACACTTGCCAAGTTTGCCTCGAACCCGTCGAAGCATCACATGCGCCTTGCACAATATGTCTTGCGCTACCTAAGGGGAACAAAGGACTATGCGCTTTGTTACGATGGTGATTCCAACTCCGGGTTAATTGCCTATTCAGACTCGGACTGGGCAGAAGATCACGACGATAGGCACTCCACAAGCGGCTTTGTATTCCTCATGGCCAATTGTGTCGTTCCTTGGGTTTCCAGATGCCAACCCACCATTTCCCTCTCTTCAACGGAAGCAGAGTACAAGGCAGCCTCAGACGCATGTCGTCAAATGGCTTGGCTTAGGAACTTTGGACAGGAGCTTGGTGACAATATGACAGCTCCCACTCCCTTGTGTCTGGACAATCAAGGAAGCATTTTCCTTGTGGTTAATCCTGCCGTGGACCGCCGCACAAAACACATCGAAATATGGTATCACTTCATCCGAGAATTCTACGAGAAGGGTGAAACCGATATCTTCTTTGTTGCGAGCGAAGACCAGCTTGCAGATGTGTTGACTAAGAACGTTCCACTCTCTGGAATAGAGAAACTTCGAATGTCAACTGGCATGGTCATAGTGTCTTGAACAAGTGGGAGTGTTGAACTTCTACTATTTCATACATTATCTAATCAGGCTCTCCTGATAAGGACTTATCTTGTGTTCTGCTACACTACTATATGTAGGTTACATTCCTTTTTGTTCTTGTTTATAGATAGCTTATACCGAGTTCCATTCGGCATTCCACTCAGTATCCATTTGGTACTCCATTCGGTATCAGAACTCTGCTCCCTTGTCATATGATATTTGACAGTTATCTATAGTTCCGTTTACCATCTTACTAACACTTACTCATGAAGCTTATGATGATGACTCACGACTCAGGCCTCATCTGATAGGCATACTGTATGATCAGATAATGCCTTCCTCTGATGTATATATACTGGGCTCAGATGCCCTCTAATATAATCATTCCTTCCTCTGCTCTCCCGTGTGCCTAACGGGTCCCTCAGCAGTTCCCTCACAGGTTCATTCATCGCCTTTACAGCCACTACCAATTCACTCCTTCAACAGCTTGTTGTGGTGAATGTGAAGGATTTTGATGATATCCAATAGGACTGCTGGTGGCAATGTCGCGGACACAATGACAAATGGTACATCGTGAGGGAGTAGATACCAAAGGCATGCAAGACTCTTGAACTCTGGACAGAAATCTCCCCATTGGCTGATGCAGTGAGCCTCGTCAATGACTATGCTGATGAGCCGCAACGTGAATGCTGATTGCTTGAACAGTTTCTTAAAGCCTCTGCCGTCCTTCATAAGCTGTTCCGGGCTGACTATGATCATGCAATATTTCCCCTTGCCGATGTCCTGGAGAGCCATTGTATCAGTGACCACAGATTATGTGAAGGTAAGCATACCTGAAAATTCTGTGCTGTCACCATGTGTGCATTGATGGAGATGGCACTGATACTGGCTTCTGCAAGGTCAGTTGCATTCTGACCGCCAAGGATGTTCAGCAGTGTGACGACTATTTGAATCCCAGTAGGCCTGAAAAGTACAGGTATCCAAAATGCAAATGTCTTCCCCATGCCCATCCTGATGTCCAGGACAACGTCGGAACATCGCTTGAACATGGCTTGCCTGCTATCCAACTGCCAGAGACATGCTCATCAACCCCAGACTTTGCAGATGCACTCTCGCATAGTCTCCGGTGACAAGACCATGCCATGCTCAGTCTCAGGTAGTGCAGAGGGGGCTTGCTGGGCCATGTTGAAGATTCTTCACACACATTGGACGGGTAGCAATACTGAGGGTTACAATGTGTCACGATGTGTCTTGGTTTACTTGCGCAAACTCACACCGAATAATCATGGGTGTCTGTAGAATATTTTCATTGATATACAATGTCCACCCTTTGCAGCCACTGGCCGGCAGCTGTGGCATGTCTGTTTGCATATGTTTCCCACCAGTCATCAAAGGGCGGTTGAGGGGATAAGGTTGATCGGTTTGGAGGATCTGGTGCACGTGAGAGTAGTAGCTAGGCCGGATATGGCATGTATTGTATGTCATAGAAAACATTGTATACATCCTGCCTCTGGCCAAGCCCCTCAACCACCTGGAGAAGAATGGGTAGGAGTCTGGCACAAACGAGGCTTGTGAGTGTCTGGCTAGCATCACACAATCTGTCTTGGTCCATGTGCATGCTCAGTCAGCAAAGAGCAAGACTTGGAGACTCACAATTTTCATCTTCCTCTCTTTGTCTTCCCCTCACACTCTGTAGCACTGAATCTGCCCTGCACAACATGGGGTGAATCCCGAAGGTCCTGTTGAAAGGAGTGAAATTGTAGTGGCTGTAAAGGCAGTGAAACGAACCTATGAGGAAACTGCTGAGGGAGTCCTGTTAGGCACACAGGAAAGCAGATGAAGGAATGATTGCATTTAGAGGGCATTTGAGCCCAGTATATATACATGAGAGGAAGGCATGATCTGATCGTACAGTATGCCTATCAGATGAGGCCTGAGTCATGAGTCATCATCGTAAGCTTCATGAGTAAGCGTTAGTAAGATGGTAAACGGAACTATAGATAACCGTCAATATCATATGACAAGGGATCGGAGTTCCAATACCAAATGGAGTACCGAATGGATACCGAATAGATACTGAGTGGAATGCCAAATGGAACTTGGTATAATCAACTATCTAAAAGAATGTAATCTGCGTATAGTAGCGTAGCAGAACATAAGATAAGTCCTTATTAGGAGAACCTGATTATATAACGTATGAAATAGTAGAAGTTCAACAGGTCCTTCGCTAACCCAATGAGGGGATTGTGAGTTACGAGAGGGGCACAGTGTGTAGACAGCAACGAGGAAAGTTCTCGTTGTGGTCATCACCCTGTGGTCTTCTCAAGGCTTACATCGCTTGATCACGCCTTCCAACTATTGGTGTGCCAGTGCTTATATTAGTAGTAAGTCAATTGCAAAGTCCCACCTCTAGGTTGCATAACATTCAGAAAAGCCATCCAGAGCTGAGAGTATATGTCTGTGGGGTGACCATGCCTGTGTTGCATGGCACACAACATTATGTACTTGAGCGGATGCTCGTGTATGGCACAATCATGAACCGTGTGCCCCGGGTATATTGACGTGTTCAGCAAATGCACTCCAACAGTGCATTGTTATCCTCCCATCCTCAGTCCCATCCTCAGCCCCATACCACTGCCAGCTCAGCACAGTGCTGAGACACTTCACATTAGAATGCATGCACCCAGTATGACCATACTCACTGTTGCACCCATGCTGCAGCAGTTGGTGCATGTCAATGAAGTCATCTTCTCTGGCTTTACTTCTCACTCTTCCGGTGTTGAACTTCTACCATTTCAGATGTTATCTAATCAGGCTCTCCTGATAAGGACTTCTCTTATGTTCTGCTATGCTACTATACATAGATTACATTCCTTTTGATTCTTATGTATAGATAGCTCATTCCAGACTATACCGAGTTCCATTTGGTTTCCTCTCAGTATCCATTCGGTACTCCACTCGGTTTCTGGTTCCTTTGGGACTCTGCTCCTTTGTCATATGATATTGACGGTAACCTATAGTTCCATTTACCGTCTTACTAATGCTTACTCATGTAGCTTACGATGATGACTCATGACTCAGGCCTCATCTGATATGCATACTGTACGATCAGATAATGCCTTCCTCTCATGTATATATACTGGGCTCAGATGCCCTCTAAATGTATTGTTCCTTCCTCTGCTTTCCTGTGTGCCTAACAGGAATCCCTCTAGCAGCTTCCCTCTTAGGTTTGTTCACTAGCCTTTACAGCCACTCCCTATCACTCCTTTTCAACATCTGGCATGACATAAAATATCACTGTAAATGTACATAACTACACTATTTGTCAATGAAGAATTGTCTCTGCTTGTATAGTTTGTTCTGACTCAAATTGAATGGTGAGAGTAAAAAGCTGAGCCGGAAATAATGCACTAGGCCCTCGTAACTCTCATTAGCCCTTGCCATGTATCTCAGCCCCTGTAACTGTCAATAAAATTACAGCCACTTATAATGACTAATGCCACTTGTAAGGACCTTATCACCATCGGGCACGTTCTGAGCGGATCAGACTTACACTTACACTAGTACTACTTAAGAGCAATAATATGTGATTATTAAGCCTCATAATTTCACCGGGAAGTTTGCGCACAGTTGCGATACGGCCTCAGTGTACAAGGCGATGACATCAGCCCGGTACTTGCCGGAAGGGGCAGTGCTGCCCGGATTTGGCAATTGTGATCAACTTCAACGCTGGGCTGTCGGGCTTCAATTCGCTCCTTACTGCATGCCATCCATCTGAAAGTGTCGAGAGCTCTACAGGCACATTGATTGTGCCCGTTGAGCGGTAGAAAGGGTTGACTAGGTCGGAAGGTTATGGAGGCACCGTGTTCGATCATTGATGCCATAGAGAGGGCCGTCTCAACGAAGGCTCGGATGGACCATGCGATATCTACCTGTGCACTTGTAGCACCCTGGCCTCGCATCGGCATCAGGAAAAATTGATTTACCTTGACAAGGCTATAATGGCCTTCTTAGCTGAGAAACTCCATAACAAGGCAATTCAAGCCTTTTTGAACCAATCTCCTTGGCAACGTAAGTCCCTTTCATCAAAGCCTTGCCAATAAACTGCTTTGCTTGCACAAAAAGCAAAATGGTAGATCCTGCAGCTCTCAAGTATCCAGTTTGGTAGCTTTTGCTTGCTTGATTGTCTAGCTTTCAATGTATGTTCTTGAGCATGGCTGAAGTTAGTACAATATATCCTCCAGCACTGCTTGTACATTGCCAATAATACCATTCTGAACATCACAGCTGCCTTGTATTTGGTTTCTCAAGTAGTAGATGGTTTGTAATTCACTCAGTTTCAGTCACACAATTTGTTATAGCCAGATATCCATCCATGATGTGTGCACTAGTAATACAGAACATCAAATACAAGCCATACATCACATATCCAACGCAAGCGCAAGCTACGAACATGAGAGACAACTCACTTCACGGTCAGGTATTCATGACATTGTAGCTGTTCTGTGAGACCTGACAATCACATTTCAGCTGACAATGTACACCTGCTAGGTACCTGGGCACTCACCTTGGAGTTTGTGCACTGTTGCTCTGCCTCAAGAGTCCAGCTCCGTCTCTTCCTCGATGTCCGTTGTGTTGAGAGAAGATGCAGCCGGGGCCTGCACAGCAGAAGTGTGTATGGAGGAGGCGGGTGCGGAGGAGGTGGGTGCAGAAGCTCTAAGTCGTTGTCCTCGTCGGCACTGCCTTCGAAATCGCTTGGTGTAATCGAACGCTCGCCGATGCACTGGGTGGGGTTGATGGAACTGAGGGTGCCTCCGCCTTCAGTGGGGGGAGAGGATGGAGCAAACACTGTGGGTGCGTTAGTCCTTGTTTACATTGAGGCGGCGGTATACATACGGTCGGAACCTTGGTCGCTGCCATCGTCAAAGAGCGGGCGGGGAGCAGGTTTGGTGAAGTCCAGGAGAGAGGGGGCATCGAGCGGGTAGTCGTCCTCCTCAGAGGACACGATCTGGGGGCCAATGGTGTGTCAAGTCAGAGAGGACTGCATGAGGGAAAGGATCTGTGCAGCAAGAAGTAATCGAAGAGGGGAGAGATGTAGGCGGGACTTACCAAGTTTGAGTGACAAGGTCGAGCGACTACCGCAAGCGGATTGCACAGCGTGTTGGCAGGCAAAACCTCAGGCGGCTGCCGGTCCAGACGCCACCTGGGCCAAGGAGTCCATGTGGGCTTTGCTCCCACAGGACGCCAGAAGCAAAGGAAGATGAATGCCAAAGTCCGCACCGTGGTAGTGTCCAATGGCAGGTACTAGATAGTGTCGAAGATAGAAAAGATATCACACTCACCTTCCCACTGAACCGCACAGTGAACAGGCCAGACTTTCGACGGGCAACCGCGCATTCAGCCAGCCAGCGCTCCAAGGGTATGACTCCCGCCCCCTGCACAAAGCGCTTAATTTCCTTTTTAGAACGAATCCCGTGCCGCGGGATTCACAAAAATATGTCCGAGCGGGCAGGATTAGCCACCGCTGAGGCCCTAAATCAACATGTCTATTTGATGAAGCTTGGTCGACCGCTTACCTCGCAGGAGCAGGAGAACATGAGCTCTTACCTCCCATTCAGCCACATCGATACCTTCCATACCCTCAAATTCACAACTATTCCACTCACCGATAATCGACCAGAACGCGACATTGTGAAGGCAAGACCACGTATAGGCTCAGAGCCTGCAAGGTTTGATACAGTTGTTGTCTTGCATGACGACAACACTGAGGCTACAGGAGTCCAAGGTACGCACTTTTATTCCAATACCACCATTTGCAAGGAAGTACTGATTGATTTTCTCCACAAGGTACGTGTATTGGCCGCGTCAAAGTGATATTCAAGCTACCGGACACAATCTACGAGCATGGCAGCCTCAATGAGATGCACGCACCTGAGGAGTGGGCCACTCAAGGACCCCTAGCGTATGTCGAATGGTACGCAAACCTCCCGGCTTCTGCAGACCCAGTACATATGATGTACGAGGTCCGCAAGCTACCTCTATGCACAGATGGTACACCAGCTGGTGAGATCATACCCCTCAGTATGATCCGCCAGTCATGTCAGTTGATACCTCGATTCCCAAAACCTACAAAAGAGTGTGTTGTAGCTACTGTACCAACTGACTGGACTTCAGACTCTGTGCTCGACAAAGCACAGAAGTTCTTACTGAATAATTGGGCTTCTAAGTATTCATACCAAACTCTATGGTAGTTTAGTCACAGTCTCTTAGTAGTAGCATCAATATATTGTATTCTGTGGAATAGAAAATGAAACATGAATAGCAGAACTTTGAATACAAAGATGAACTACACCAGCAACAATGATGGTCCTCATAAGTACAAAATGTAATGCATTTACATGGGATTTATGCCATGGTTACCATTCCATGCCATTCTGATGGCATTTCATTTACCTGAAAGTGAATAGTGATGTCAGCTGCCTTTGTCAAGGCCTGCAAGCCGGCAATTGCCTTTTGATGCACCAAAAGGCCAAATATGGTGGGACCATACTTGCCAAGGTAAATAGGTTTTTCCTGATGGGCTTGGTAAATGTATAAGTACACACACATCGAATATCCAAGCTTGTGATCCCCGCTTTTGATGATCACTCAACTATACAACTTGAATCCACGGGCTTGTGTTATGATACTGGAACTCAGTCTCTACGTGTCAAGCAAATTGCCGTGCTGCCAGGAGTCAACCCCGACATGCACAATGTACATTATAAATGCGATGTCAATAGTGTATGTGACATCTAGATTAGTACCGATGCAATGCTGCGGTAAGTGCTACTACGCTGGCACGAATCAGAGATCGGGAATTGAAGGCCACTGGCATGAGGTCATAGTCGACAGAGTGCTAATTAAGTGTAAGGATGTATAATGGGTGAATGAACGGACAGGGGTCAGGGATACCAGGATTAGAGCAGTGTGATGCTGCCGATAGCACTTAATAGTATACTGTATGGTCCGGTGAGCCAGTCACCTAGAATCATATCCATACACTGTGACGGTTACTGGGACTGTAACACTAGGGCCTGTGAGGCCGTCTACAGGCCCGGTGATTGTTAGGCTGCGGAGCGCGGTGCAGCAACTCCCATGATAGGAATGAAGATGGGCTCGGTAGTCGACTCATTCGAGCGGATCCAACTCAGAGTCCGAGTGTTGCTCGGCCCCGGATCCAAGGGGCTAGCAGGGAGCACAGCATCTGCTGCACCATCTGGCGGCTCGGAGCTCGAGTGAACAGATGGGGACGCACTGCCTGTCGATGGAGTGGAGCCAAATGGAGAGCTGCGCTGTTCGGCAGCACCATCACTTCAAGTTGACCCCGAGTCTGTCGAACCTTGTAGCGCTGTGCTGAATGCGTGTAGTTCACGATTGCGCTCCTTGTTCTATCTTACGCCTTTCTCTGATCACCATATGTATCTATCCGTGGCGTAAAACCATACCTCTCTAACTGGGCAGACACATGTGTGTTATCTGAGTATCTAGGCGAGTGTCCGAAAAAGGGAACATGACTCAACAGGGGATGTCGCGCTCTACAGACTCACTAGTTGAACACATGTCTCCACAGCTGTTTCCGGGGGTCGCCCAACTCCACCACCTCTCTGGAGGCGCCCCCAGCTCTACACCCTCGCCTACGGTATGTCCCACTCCCCTCATTGATCGGACGACCCATTGAACAGGTTGACTATCATCTGCCCGCAATGAGCTTGTCACAGTTCCTGATGTCGTGCCCGGTAACTTGCTGTTGCGGGGAAAGGGACATAAATTCTTACAGTGACAGTGTGTCGCCTCGCCGACAACCATCTATGCTCGTCGAGAGTCGTTGTCAACGTCAACACGGCATCATGGTCGCAGCCGCCGATCAGCTGCAGTGTCACTCGTCAGTACCCTTCGAAAGATAGACAGTTAAGCCCTCCTTCTGATAGCATATGCCTTGTGCGTGTTGCTGGTACTTCCGCGATCGCATCAGGGCCCAACTATCTTCACTGTAGGTTGAACGAACATTATCCGAGAAGACAGGTGTTTTGACGACGAAGATGCCTGTGACAGTGAGCATATGTAGGATTCCGTCAGCATACGCAGACTCTTTTCACTCGTCCCTTGGCTCATCGAATTGAAACACCGTCAGCCAGCCTCACCTGCCAGCACTGTCCAACACTCTGTCAGTAACACGCAGAAGACAACTGCCATAGCACGTCCGACGAGTGTTACATTTACAAAGACTCCGCGATTAACGGTGCATCGTGCGGGGTGTAACTGATACCGTTCAAAGGGCCGACCGACATGTGCAGATAATCATGCAAGAAGTTATCCACGCTCGTCCGCCTCGCACGATCCCGAGTCTGAGTCGAACATACACAACAGGATTCTACACGTTAAGCGTTTCAGCTCTCCGCTCCGGAGAACACCGTCAATCTGTCTTTCCATCAGCAGCACTCTCCCGCAGGGCACAGGGGGGCGCGCCACGCGCGTCATCGCTCTCCCCAGCCATTTTGGTCGATCAATAGAGGACACGACGAGGTCACGCGCTAGACGGCAGACGCTCTTTCACTCCGAGTTGCCTCTTTCTGTCGGACACGCCTATTCGTCGCTCCGCAGAGAACGGATATCGCATCGCGGATCATCGGTAGGCTTCAGAAATTGACTAGCCCAATGGGTCGGGTGAGCAGTATACTGTGAGTAGGATCATTACGTGGGATCGTGCCTCACTGAGGACCGCTTATGAGTATAGAGTCAATGGGTGAAAAAACCATTCGCTTTCTGCCTGCCGTTTGAGGCGTGTTCGCCGCCAGACGTCGTTTCTCTTCTTTTTTGCCGAGCGTTGCACAGCCGACTGTCTGGACCGGTAGCTGACAGAGCCGTCTCTGGAGTGTTCGTACTTATGGAGAAGGCAAGGACATCCCTATTCGCCTATGAGTAATCAATCGCAGGGGCTTACTCTCCAGAGCAATGATCACGCTCAGGCGATGTTCTACCATCCCACCATGCTTCGGGTCAATACCACCTGAAGTAATCTCAGATGCTCGCCAACAGAGCAGATGCACTTGAAGGTCGCCCCATGATTCATGTTTTCCTTCCACATGGCGTGAAAATGTGAGTTATTGTTCTCCTGGATACCAATGGTGAGTCCCGACTTGCAATCTCTCCCATCTGTCGGACAATTGGCTCCGGAGATCGTTTGGTCGATCAATAGCATTCGGACGTCATCGATTGGTGAAAGCCGTGATCCTGGCGGTGTATTGATACACTCATTACTCCACAGTATAGTACGGTACTTGATACAGGTGATACAGTGCGAAAGGATGTGCTGGAAGTGTGGGTGATATTACACTAGAGGATACAAACACTGCTATAATACGTCTTTGCAAACCGTAGTCAATAATGCGTCAAGCCTCGGAGCAGTCGTACGCCGCGTTGAGTCACGGGCGGGCATTCAGGTGCGCAGTCATAAGAGAGGGATGTGTAAGCGACGGGCGGCGCGAGCCTGGCGCGGAGGGTATCTTGGGGACCATACGATACGGGTGCATGCGCGCGATGCGCGATATGCGGGTGTGGTTCTGCTTGAATGTGTCGACCATCGGGCCCGTGATAAGTAGGGGGCGGACGGTGCGCGGTGCAGACATGGACGAGGGAGACGGAGGCGGGCTGGGGAGATGGGGCATCTGGGGGACGACAATGAGTGCGTCTGCCTTGTCCATGGTGGTGAGGAGGAGGGTGAAGCCGATGGTCTTCGGCACGGGGGGCGCAGCGTCGGCCGGGGAGCCGGAGCGGGACGGCGCAGTGCATGAGGAGGAGACGGAGGAGACGGAGGACTGGCGTCCGCGGGCCCACGGGCGGGGCAGCGTCGTCTCGGGGGACTGGAAGGGGACAGATCAGTTCATGTTCACGTGATGGGGTGCGGAGGACATACGAGACGGTCATTATCAGGTTCGTAAGGTTCGTAAGCCGCCGGCTGCGCTGAGCGGACGAGGGGGTATGGGAGCCCGAGCGTGTGCAGCGGCGGGAGGGTGGGACGTGCGTCGGTGCGCGGCGTGAAGTTGGCCATGGGTATGTGTGTGCGGGCGAAGGACGGTGATGGAAGAGATGGGCGAAGAACGAGAAGATCGTTGATGGACCACCGGGGTACCGAAAGGCCAGCCTTATATTTGGATAGATGAGAGGGGTATCGGGCGGTACTGGGGCGGATGAGGCACTGCGGGATGGAGGACCGGGGCCGACCGCAGGCGTTCCTTTATAGGTTAGCCACCTTTTGGGATCACAGTGCTCAGAGACATTGTCACATCGCCAAGCGAGACCCGCGACTCCCTTTGTCTCCGCTTTCTGCCCAAACACAGACAATAGCCACATCCCTTGGGCGCCTACTCGCCGGCGCTTCAACTACGCGCGCCTGTGCTTGTAGCGGCTTTTGTCTGTCCACCGCGACCATGGGCGAGCCAGCCCCAAAGATCAAAATCGTACGCCTGCATTGTTTCTCTCCCCATTGACCCTTCCTCATCTCCAACGAACAGCTCCAGGGCGCACTCGCAGCCGACTTGTCTGCCGCGACGTACCAGATACACGATGAGTCGCATACACTCGGCAACGCGCTGCGCTGGATGCTGATGAAAAAGTGCGTGGCGGATGCTCCGCGACCGCGGGACGTGCACTGACTGCGCTCTGACACCAGCTCCAAGGTCGAGTTCTGTGGATATAGGTGCGCATCTTGACTCAACGCGTCTTGGTTCGTCAAAGCGTGATGGGAATGCAGGACTTGCTTGCCGGAGGTCCCACTATTGTCTCTGAACAATACCGCCGATGACTCTACATTCCTCGACTTCGGGAGCCGACGTCGTTGCGTTCCCTCGCCTTTTGCTTCAGTCCTTGATGACTTGTCGTGCATATGCTGACCAGCCTCACAGCGTCCCTCACCCGTCCGAGAACCATATACACATGCGCATCCAGATGTACGGTACGTGCCCAACTTCCTCATCACCCCTCCACCATTCTCATTCTATACACACCCAGACAACCTCTCCTCCCTCGACGCACTCCTCAAAGCACTAGCCGACCTCGACGACCTCTGCATGTCCGTCGACGAGGCGTACCAAAAGAGCCTGCAGGAGGGCCAGTACGAGCGTTGGCACGAGGAGAGCTAGTCGTGTGTCGTAAGCCCATCGTTCTGCCGCATGTCTTGTTTCCCTTCATATTGTTTGTATCCCTAGACATCTCGTCCATGCGTTTGGTATTCAGCATCTACATGCCCCTTCACATGCGCACCGTCGCTGTCCATTTCTGCCAACGTGCTAGTCCCACGGCGAAATCCCAACCTCTCAGGGATTTGACTATATGCACGCACGTGAACAGTCGGTGTCTTCATGACGGCTGACCCCTGATCATGCATCGACGCGATGTGAGTTTCCGCCCATCATTCCTCACGCAGGCCACGTACTGTAGCGCGCACTGGCTGTGTTCGTCACTTCATTATATCCCTGCTTGGCGCAAGGGACGCATCGATCCCGCATCCACAAAACTGCGCAGCGGAAACAGATCTGTGCCCGCAGATCCACCAGTGCCCGTCAACCAATTGCCCCTCACGGGGATATCTCCCTGTGGCGCTGCGACTCTTGCAGTGCTCAGAGGACGGCATTGATGGATAGCAATGGACATCGATCAAGCACGCATTCCCAAACAGCGTACGTCTGAGCAGCCTCTGTCTCAGCCGGAGATGGACAGCTGAACATTTGATTCTATTGATACAGCGATGCGACTACTTGAACACAATGCACGGTTTTGCTTTGCTTCCGACGATTCACAGGCACCGCACGCCCCACCCATCTATTGACTCTTCTTCGGATTGCTGACCCAGTACGACCCATGCGGCCACTCGTACTCCGCGATACTCGATTTGTGCATCTCGATGCTGCCAAGAATTGTGTCAGCTCCTTCTCTGCGTACGGGGTTGCTGTGGCCGCGCACCTGTAACCCTCCGCTGCATCACTCGGGACATTGTATCGACCGTTCTTGTTGATCGAGCACGGGTAGAGGAAGTGTTCATGCAAGTGATCCACAAACTCAAGCACGTTCCGCTCCATCGAGCCCGACACCGCGATGTAGTCGATCAGACTAGCACACGCACACTCAGCAGGCAACGCAGCGAGAGAGTCGATGGGCATACCTCAGGTGGATGACATACTCGCAGAGGCCTACTCCGCCTGCATGCGGGCACACCGGTACGCCAAACTTGGCCGCCATGAGCAGGACGCTGAGGACCTCACTCACGCCCGCCAACCTGCACGAGTCGATCTGGACCACGTCGATCGCCTCCGCCTGCAGCAGCTGCTTGAAGACCATCCGGTTGTGCGCGTGCTCGCCCGTCGCAACGCCAATCCCGTTTGGCTTCAGCGCCTTGCGCACCGCCGCGTGCCCGAGGATATCGTCTGGCGCCGTAGGCTCCTCGATGAACCTACATGAACGTTAATGACAGCGTACCCTTGCACGCCAGCAGGGCACTGACCAAGGCTTGATCTCCTCCAAGCTCTTCACATACTCGATCGCCTGCGGGACATCCCACACTTGGTTCGCATCAATCATCAGCACGCTCCCAGTCGGGCCCGCATTCTTGCCCTTCAAATCCGGCCCATTCGGGTCGCGCTGCGCTGCGTCCTTGGGGAGGTACTGCGGGTCGTCGATGATGCTCCGGATGATCTTCCCGCGCCGCAGGTCCGAGTCGCGGTCCGCGCCGACCTTCATCTTGAAGTGGTTGAAGCCCTGCGCGACCGCCTCGCGCGTCAGCCGCGCCACCTTCTCGTCGCTGTACCCGAGCCATCCTGCGCTCGTCACGTACGCCGGGTAGCCCCGTGCCCGCACCACTGCCTCGCGCTCCGCCTTGGTGGCCTCCTTCGCCTTGAGCATCGCGAGCGCCTCCGCTGGCGTGATCGCGTCCGTGATGTACCTGAATGCCGTCGCCGATACGAGCTCCTCCTGCAGACACGTTCGGTCAGCACTCGACGTCCGGGGTAATTACGGAGGTGCGCATGGAGGCTCACCGGGGTGAAGTCGACGATCAGCTTCCAAAGGGGTTTGTTCCGCGAGCGAGCGTACATGTCCCACAGTGCATTGTCGACGGCACCCAGTGCGATGTGTATGACGCCCTTCTCCGGGCCGATCCTGCGCAGAGAACGTTAGTTCAGCGAACAATGGAGGCGGGCTTGTCAAGAGGGGGCCAGCGTATGCGCTTCCGTTCAGTAGCCGCATGGCACCGAATATCAACATCGCCCCCAAATCGTAGATCTGGGCCTAGCCTTGATCAGCCTCGCCGAGGTTCGGCTTATAGGGACTGCTATGTTCTTTAGCCCAGAGTTTATTGGTACCTTCCGCCGCTATCCTGGAGCGTGACCAGCACGGTGCTCCGCGCTGGCGTCTCGTGAGTCGCAGCCGATACTCACCATCGCAGCTGGGGGTCCGCACATAGGTATTCCCATGTCTTTCCCATGTTCGCGAAGAGCTCCTCAACGTCCTTGCCGACGAGGCGGCGCGCGAGCTCGCGGATGGCCAGAATTACGATGTCGTTCCCGCGGCCGATCGTAAAGGTCATGCCGTGCCCGACGAGGTCAGATGAGGTCTTAAGCGTGACATACGCCGAGGAGTAGTCGCAGTCTGTGTTCATGGCATCCGTACCGTCGCCCGTGAGCGAGGTCGGAAAGCGCACATCTGTGATCCTTTAGCAGTTGATCTGCAACCAGCGGTATGAACACGTACCGTGCGTCTCATAACCGGTGATCCTGATAGACATAGCTTCCCCTTGCGAGAGCGATTCGGAGATGAGAGTCGGGGGCAGCAGCGGACGGGTCTTGAGGCCATGACAGGCGGAGGACCGACTCTATAAGCTCTCGCTCTTGAGCTGCACCGGATACCCGGTCCGCCGGCCCGCTCGCCGCCCGGTGCGGGCGGGACGCCGGGCGCAGAACGTCCAAGTCGAGGAGGCGATGTAGCTTGCGCTCCAGAGGCCCTCTGTGAGGCCTCTTCCCCACTGGCAGTCCGGAAATCTTGCAGCGCGTACTGGTCAGAGGCCTGTTTCCGGACGGCTGGTACGTCTGGACAAAAATTGAGCTCGGGATCAGGCTGCGCTATTGTCAGTGGTCCTTTGCCATCGCCGACACATTCGCACTCGTATGGCCCGGCCGGCCCACTCTTTGACAAGTTACACATCCCGCGTATCAAGTGCGGAGCTTAGGAGGAGCAGACTACAGGGTACGTTTAACTACTCTTTCAGGGCCAACGACGCGAAGAAAAACGACCACTTGTCTCTGCAGGGCAGAATGGACTCTTCTCCCCAGAAGAACTTCACCTTTTCGCGCCCAAATGTCCACGGTGTATGCTCTGTGCGTGCTCCTGTGAGTTACATGCGAAGATAGTGGCTGTATGCGCACTCACTCGCCGTCAGGATGTAGCCTTCCCCGTCCAGGCGCATCGGCGAGGGAAGCGGATGCTGGAGGTGCGCGGTGATTATGCGGCTGACTATATCCTAAGGCACGCCACCCATTAAGCCTGCATCCAATTGTCTGAGATGCGCACGTACCGATACTTCGCGCTGGGCATGGAAGAAATCAGCGAGGTCGTCCGTAGGTGCAAGTCTGCGAGGGTCAGCAAGTGAGTCTCCAGCCTAAAGAGAACATACCCTGCGGCTTTGATGGACACCTGAACTGCAATAGGTGCAGATAAGGATATGTCCTCTGGGTGCAGAACTACGATTGTCGTGTCGTTCAATGCGTACAGGATCATGATGGTGATTTGTTACACGGTTGTCTGGGTCAGTCCTCGCCGCTCTCATGTAAAGCGTTTGACAGGTCTTGCACTACGTCTGCCAATATCACCCAGATTAGCATCAAAATTGACCACGAAACCCATCCTCGTCGAGTTTTTTTTCCTTCATTCATTATTGGCGCGAGTGCTATGACCATCCGTATAGACTTTGATGCATCTGCAGCCCCACATCTCTATGACTGTCTTAGGTACGGGATTGACAAAAACGAACCTTTCTATGTCGGAGACCGATGGACCCTCGCGATGGGTATCAATTCGTGCAACGTCAGTTGGACATGGTGTATTCGAGACCTAACTCTGAGCCCGCGAATAAGACCTGCTTATCCATCACGGTCTCCTCTAGTATATTCCAGAGCTTCTCTGCGATCTCGTTGTCATAGGCATACTTCTTGCACTTGTCTACACGCACCCACCGGGTTAACACGAGCGAAAGAGGCATCCACGCAATAGTGTCTCAGTGGCAGCTTGCCGAGGATACTCGGGAACAATGATGGTGTGTCAGGGTCTCGGCCTCGTGGATGACGGAGGATTCTTCAGGGAATGAGCTGCAAGGCTCTGTCTGTTGGTCGAGAGCGAGTTGGCACTACAGATACTGAAGGCGACAATCAGAAATGTCAACAACATGAAAGAAAGACGACTGACGCGATACAGTGGTGCATTCGCACGACGATTGGCGTCACTTACCCGCCGGCTTCAAGCTCTCGGGGGCTTCAATAGATTGTGGATCATCCACAAAGAGAGCTAAGCGATCTTTCTCCCGCTTCGGCAACTCGTCCACGTCGAGCGAGAGAGTGCCATGCAGGTCTTGGTCGAGTTCCTTGAGCTGCCGCAAGAAACCAGGGTTGGGCGAGACCTGCGGCCTCGCACGAGCTACTTGGCCTAGCGCCTCCTTCAATGACATGCCCCGCGACTTCATCAAATACGCGACGACGAGTGAGGGCGAGCGTGATATCCCCGCGGAGCAGTGAACAAGGATCTTGCCTTTGCCACCGCCCTTGCCCTTGGATGAGACCGCGCCGTCGATCATCCTGCACGCCTCATCGGTAACCTTCGAGAGGAGTGACGTGGCCGTGTCGTTCAGTGAGAGGCGGTGATATACGACACCATCGACCTTGGAGGCTGGAGTCGAACCGATGCTCAAGACGTGGGTGATGGTGTTAGCTTCGAGGAATGGTTTGTTGGATGCAGCTGAGCATGGGCCGAGGTATAGAGAAGGAAGGATGAGCGAGACAGCCTCAGTAGATGACCCCGCCTGTGCTTTCTGACGCTTCACCATCTAGTTGAATGACGAGGAGGTATTCGGAATCGCACAGGCTACAGCCGCGGAGCCCACCGCCTAATTCCATCTCCGCCCAGAGTAGAGCTGCTCGGAGTTGAGAGCGCCGATACAATCTTCAGCCACGCAGTACCACCAACCCTAGGCTCGTACCCATCCTAATCTGGCGAGAAATTTAAACTCCGTCGTGGCACTCCTCTCGTTCGCCAGAACGGCTGGGCGAACTCGGCGCCCTTTACCTTGGTCCCCCCGTGGGAATCGAGACTTAGAGAAATCGCGCGTCGAGTCTCCAAGGGAGAGCAGCGCGAAAGCCAGCTTGAGGGCACTACCTCGACGTAGACAGTCTTCAATCAAATACTGTAGCATGTATGTATCCTATACACAGTCAGAAATACAGTCCAAAGTTGTCCGCACTCAAGTCGTCCATGTCGAGCGAAACATCACCTGCGTTGTTGAGCGACATCACCTGTTGCGGAACTAGGTCATTCTTGACATCATCCTCGACATCCGACTCCGTATCCGACTCCTCTTCTTCGCTGCTCTCGGCATCATCGTTTGCATCGCTTTCGTGTGAGGCCGCTGGTTGTGGATCATCGAGTGGCGGCGCGACGGCTTGCGGTGCGCTCGCGCTCGCGCTCGGAGCCGTGATGTTGTCCCTCACGTACTTGTGTCCAAGGAGTGGCGGCGCTCTGCAACGCGCCTGTAACTTCGCGAACACCGCATTGAATTCCTTGAGTGGTTCTCCAAGACGCTGGAGCCCTAAAGTGAGTGAGTCGGGCACCACTGGATTGTCAGATCCATCGTCAATCTCGCGGCCTGGGATCACTTCATACACGCGGAAGCGTCGCAGCGACGCCCGGAGGTGCGCAATGTCCCGCTCTAGGCTCGGTGTCGTGTGCTTCGTGCCTTGTTGCGCACCCAAGGTTGAGTGATGAGCAGGCTACTCTTACGCAGTGTAGCGGGTCGCTAACTTACCTGGTTTGTTGGCTGTGAGGCTTGATGCACACAAAGTTGCTGTTGAGCGACTTGGGATTGTACTATGCTACAGGGGTCCTTATATACATGTAGGAGACTGTCTGACTAAGCTACTGTATAGTACCAATCCTGATGCATGTGATTCTATCTACAATGCATGTGTTACTCCTGTTACCCGGAGTACCGGTGTGTGAACTCGGCTGCCTAGTTAGGCGCTCTCTATTGTCCAACATTGAGTTCATCGACGCCGCGAGGTGCCGGAGGACGTCAACACATGGCGATATCATTGCAAGCCACTCCCATGAGGCGCTGCTTCCGTGCGCCTTGTATATTGTCTAGCGAGATGCCATTAGTGAGGAGTGAACAGAAAACGAGAGGAGGCTCACCTTGATCCAGAAATTCAAGTGCTCCTGGAGTAAGTCAACTTTGACCCATGCATTCGCCTTGCCCGTGGGATTCACAAGCCAGTTCTTCAACACAATCCTCCTATTCACGGTTAGCCTCGTTGAACAAAAGCATATAAAGTTTGTACTTACCGTCGTGGTTCCGGCCAGACATGCTTGAAATTATGTATGAGGAAGAGTACCTCCTGCGCGTACTTTGTCCGTCCACAGCCTCGGTAGTACAGCGCGAGGACCTTCAGAACAAGCAATACACGGCCGGAGTCACCACATTTGATACAGTCAGTAAGAAGGCGGAGAATAAGTGCATCACAAAGGAGAAGGACAGCATTCTCAAAGACCATATCACCCTGCATCAGGTCACCGGACACTCCATTGTCCGTGCACTCTGCCAGACAAATATGTGTCAGATACAACAAAGATTCTATCCAATCGACAATAACGCTGACGCACCTGTGCCCGTGTCCGCCTCGCTCGCTCGTGCTGCCGACTCTCCTTGCTTCTCTCGTTCCCTAAGCTCTGCAGCGCGTGCAGTCCGTAAACGATCGACAGTCTTCCCATCCGCGAAGCGCGTGACGATCTCTGCGGCATGGGCTTTGAGTTGGTTGAAATCCACATGGGCTGCATAGTCGGAGAGATCTTCGGTCTCACTGACGAGCTCAAGACAGTGGGGCACCCGTGAATACAAAGACACGAAGGCCAGGTTGCGGCACTCGCGGAACGAAGGGAGGGAGGACAGCACAATCGGTTTGCAATCGAGGAGGTTGTTGTGAAATGCGAGCGAGCCGGGATTGCGAGGGCCGAAGCGGGGGCACAGAGACTGCGTTGACCGGCAAGAAAGGCTGATTGTGGTATATTGTAGTGTTGTTCATCTATATTGCAAGTGCTAGAGAATGACATACAGAAGTCGCTGAGAGACGTCGCAGGTTGGAAGACTCGCGTGAAGCTACTGTCCCTCCAAGTGCTCTAGGGAGCCAACGCGCGATTTCTCTAAGTCTTGATTCCCACGGGGCGACCAAGGTAAAGGGCGCCCAGTTCGCCCAGTCGGTAGAGGCCCCTACCTCCTTTTCGCACTCCGATTCCCGTTTTGTCTTTGAGCGCTTCCAAAAGGAGGAGTGCCGGAAAAGGGGGTAGGGTGCCTCTACCGACTGGGATCGAGTCTACACCAACCCCAGAGCGCTTCGGCTTGATATATAGAGGGCACCCCGGCGAAAGCATGCACATCCCTCTCTTCTCAATCTGCCATGGCCGACGTCCAGTACTCCCACGACGATTTTGAAGTCGTTCGCACCGACCCCAGGTTCGGTGGGTTCGAGGTGCTCAAGCACAAGGACGAGCGCACGGTACGCCCGACTTTAGTGAGATGCCAGCTTCGATTTGAATCCCACATGCACATCTCACACAGCATACTCAATTCTTGCGCAAGTCGGTAATACCTGGAGACAGTGCCGCACTCGAGCAAGTGTATGTTGTGAACACATGTATATCCCCGCGCGCCGTGTTTGTTGACTCTTCGCGGCAGTTCGCAGCTCAAATCGCATGTCTTCCAAGACGGCCTGTCCGGTGCGGCGCACCCCATCTACACGCACGGGGGGCGCAAGTGGATCCTCCTATCCCTTCCTGAGGAGCACTATCGCAATTCGGCGCTTGCTGTCTGACTGGCGTCGACCTTCATTGATCCTGGTAGCCTCATGATGCTTTTCATGTACGCCAGCACAAGTGTCATGGCATATCAGAAGCACACATATTTGCATC
Source organism: Fomitopsis betulina (assembly GCA_022606075.1). Lineage (NCBI taxonomy): Eukaryota > Fungi > Basidiomycota > Agaricomycetes > Polyporales > Fomitopsidaceae > Fomitopsis > Fomitopsis betulina. Next base: position 151,991 of record JABYQK010000090.1, read on the forward strand.
TGTCACACTAGCACCTGCACGGAACTATATTGAATACGGGCCTGACACCGAGTTGGCACGTCCTTGCGGGATATTGGTGTCAGATGGGCTAATGAAGCCTCGCGAAGGCGCGGAATCGTCCGGCATCGATTGAATGTTCTCAAGATAACTATCAAAAAGGTGACCTCAGGTCAGTGCATATGTCAAAGACCTCAAGGCCTCAAGCCCAAAATGGCCCGAGCCCACCCTTGGTGGGCCTTTCCTTTCAATCACGATCAGAAGTCCGTGACGCCCAAAGACAGTGGAGCCCCTGAGAAGAGGTGGAATGCGGTCAGCATCGAGGCTCTGGCCCTGAGTAGGGAGCTATGGTTATATACTGCACTCACAGAGCCGAGGTGCTTTCAGCTGTCGTCCACTCAATTGAATTGGCTGACAATGAGCAATACCGATAGGTATGATTTTTGCTATCAAACAGCCTTGTCGATGAGTGACTTACGGGCTGCCAGCATGCACGCTTCGCAGACAATGGCGGACGACGTCGTCTTCACTTGGACAAGCGGTGGAAAGCAACAGACAGAGACGCTATCTGCCACGAAAAAGATTTCAAGCCGCGAGGCCGTGGGCCTGTGGATTGTGGGCAACAGCATCTGGAAGGTCTATGCAACGACGTCGCAGCTCGCCAAGATCGATGCCGACTACACGCGCGCGCAGGTTGACGCGGGCCTGCCGGTGGGCTCGCCTGCACCGTCGTTCCAGCAAGGCTTAGTGAAGCAGGGCACACGGCCCGTGACACAGGGATTCGTGTTGATTGCGCAGTTAATGGACGGCACTAACTTCCAAAAGACCAATGCGTCGTTCAAGTCGGCTTTAACCAAGGAGAATGTGTCGCACGACAAGACCTCTACGGACTACCAGAGGTGAGCTGCGCTCGTTCGACACTGCAAGGACTTGAGTAAATATTATTTCCTAGGATCACTGCAGGGTGCAATGCGGCGAACAAGGTCGGCTTGCAGGACTGCCAGGGATATGTGAAGCCGGGAAACCACGAGCCTATTCGCTTCGTCGATATTCACACATCTTGGAACCCGCAGACTAAGCACTACGGGACGAGTAGTCTGGCGGCGGAGCTTGTAAAGACGATCGCTGCCTGGGGTAAATAGTTCCGTAAACTGCATGCTGCATTTATATCAATATCAATGGAGAGAACGAGGGACGAGTTACAACGCCGATGCAACAAAGCCACATACCGAAGTGGGCATGATTAATAAAAAGGTGACTTACGTAGCACGGAAGAGAGACACTATTTGGGTGAGGTTGTATGTCAGTAGTCAATGAAACAGTGAGGCCTGAAATACGGCCTGGTCGTCCATGCCCTGTGCCTTATGGGCGCAATGCTGCACCAAAAGAAAATGTGGCCTAGTCATCGCTTATTGGAAGGATTTCCACCTGCCAGTCTAGACATGTGAGTTCAAGTTGCTGTCCGTGAAAGGCGAACCACGCTTCAGTACGCATCAAATTGTGTGTGATATATAGTACAGGAAAACGACGTCACATGTTACAACTTACAATTCGACACCCAAGCCACCTGTCGCCTCTTCGGCACACGCCACCGTCTCTGATCGCGGGGTTATTGGGAAATGCCGTCTATGATGAGGTGTTCGCAATCAATGAGCTCCTTCAAGCGATACCTAGGGCTATGGGTATGGAAGGCAATACACCCGCTCGCGAAGGAACATCCCGCATCACAGGGCCTTCTCCCAGAATGTTCCTGATGCGTTCAACGGTGATAATAGTCTCGTCGACAACATCTTGGAGCATGTCTTGGACAGACTTGCCGCTGGCGCGAGCGCGGTCGCTCATGTAATTGCATGTCTCTCCTGCGAGCTCTTCTTTGTAGAACGACAAGACGTCGCTGGAATGTGGCATTAGCACGTGCTCTGCAAAGTTTGTCCCTCCACAACTCACTTGACATGATTCTGGTACCAGGGATAGCTTGCATGTACGCCTCGACGTGAGGGAACCGCTTCTTGTCCCAGATGAAGTATGCGAAAGCTTCAGCGAGACCGGACTTGTTGAGTCGATACGCAATGAAAGGCATCGCGTCTGACGAGCCGGCGAGCTGTGAGTCTCCGCTTATCTGCTCCAGCAGACATCCGTTGACGAATTGTGACACGGAGGTGAAGATGGACGTGGAGGAAAAGTCCGGATAGAAGTCCCACTTTTTCAATAGGACTTCCAAGAGTCGTCCTACCACGCCCGGGTCGTCATGGGCGGCGCCGAGGCATAGTCGTCGGTGGAAGTTGCGGACGGAAGGGGTGCTGAGAACAGAGGGGTCGTCCATCGCGATGACGAGTGAGCTGAAGAGGACGATCTGGACCTTGATGTCGATGTCGTCGATGCGGGCGTAGCAGGTGATTGCGAAGATGGTTGCGGCGGGTATATATGTTGAACAATAGAGAGCGCCTAACTAGGCAGCCGAGTTCACACACCGGTACTCCGGGTAACAGGAGTAACACATGCATCGTAGATAGTATCACATGCATGAGGATTGGTACTATACAGTAGCTTAGTCAGACGGTCTCCTACATGTATATAAGGACCCCTGTAGCGTAGTACAATCCAAGTCGCTCAACAGTAACTTTTGTGTGCATCAAGCCTCACAGCTAACAAACCAGGTAAGCTAGCGTCCCGCTACACTGCGTAAGAGTAGCCTGCTCGTCAGGTTATGAGCCCTGAGCACTGCGCAGTACTGCGCCTTTATGGCTGCGTCCGCTGCGGGTCAGGATAGCTTGCCTGGACGTCGCCCTTAGGGGCTTTGACGTCAGGGGGAGACTTTGCGCCTATATGGCTGCAGGTCGGGCACAGCTTCGCTGTCGCCATCCCAAACAATGAGTCCAGTGTGGTGTCAGCGCCGTTCCGGCAGCATAAGTCAGAGCGCTGATAATGCGTTCACAGAACCTTATCAACCAACTGCTCTACCACCACCAACAAAACAAGAAAAATGTCGAACTCTCTGCAGAACCTCGTCCCCGTCCTTGACGGATCGAACTACCGCCGTTGGGCCGATCTGATGAAAGCATACTTGCAGTCGCAAGGTGTCTGGATTCTCATTGAGTTGCCTGACGGTTTCGATGAGCCTGTTTTGGCTTCGGACGGAGCAAACCGCTCAGAAGTTCTCGATTGGATGCAGATGCAATCCAAGGCTATGGGCAGCATTCGCTTGCGCCTAAGCGTCGAGGTCTCGCAGCTTGTCAGGACCAAGACAACTGCAAAGTCAATCTGGAATACCCTGAAAGGGCTCTACGGAGGGACTAGCGCCATGGGGGCTTTCGCCTTCTTCAAGGCAGCTGTAAACGTCCGTATTCCGGCCAACGAGCACCCCGGCCCTGCGATCTCAAAGATCCAGAGCAATCTCGACGAGCTCGATGGAGCCGGTCTCTCTCTGCCGCCGCAGATGAGAACCCTAATTATACTGGGGGCCGCTCCACCTCGGTATGAGACAGCTATCCAGCTGGCCCTCAACAAGATTGAGATCAAAGATCTCACACCGAGCAGCGCCCAGGATGCCCTAACCGCCTCCTGGGAACAGTCGAAGAACAAGGGGCAGTCGTCCGCCCAGAAGATCTCTGCTATCAAGCAGAAGAAGGGAAATCCCTCCTTCTCGCAGCAGCAGCGCCCTGAGGGCAGCAGCAGCGCGGGTAAGAAGGAGTGGAAGGACAAGGGTAAGGAGAAAGCAAAAAGCTTTACTCCCCGGGGAAAGCGCGGCGGTAAAAACCGTGGTAAGCCGCATTCGCACGACGAGCACGCAGAAATGCATATTGCCGACACCGTGTCGATCCCCGCCCCGACGACCAGCACCGTCGTCGAGTTAGCGCCTTCGGGCAGCAGGACTCGGAAGGTCGCAGCACCTGCCCCCAACAAGGGCAAGAAGCGCGCCCGCGGTGACTGGCTCGGAGAAGCCCTCCAGCTCGCCAAGGACCTGTTGAACTTCTACCATTTCAGGCGTTATCTTATCAGGCTTGCCTGGTATGGACTTGTATTATGTTCTGCAACGCTACGTACCGTATTGTACGCTTACTCTCTTTCGCTCTTTATCTTATCTATAGGACTCGATTATCTCTCGTCCTATCTCAGTAGATTAGATACCGGACATCCGGGCCTCCGCTCCTTTGCATATGATATTACCGGTTACCTGGAGTTCCGGATTCCGTCTTACTAATGATGACTCACGTAGATTACACTTATGACTCATCATGACTCGACCATCAGGTGATGGTCTCACACATGTATATATACTGGGCTGGATACGCCCTCTAATATATCGTTCCTTCCTCTGCTTTCCTGTGTGCCTAACAGGACTCCCTCAGCAGTTCCCTCAGAGGTTCGTTCACTGCCTTTATAGCCACTTCCAATTCACTCCTTCAACAGGTTATGAGCCCTGCGCTACACGCGCAAACCTAGTTGTTTTATCCCTGCAGGATCTTGAAGACTACGCTCCTAGGAGTAAGCGTAGCAGTTTTGCTAGTCTCTCAGTAGACTCAGCGTTTGACGACCTGAAGTGCCAAAAGCACTGAAGGATCGGATTTCCAGTGGGCCTTCGCGCCGTTTGCAAAAAGTTTATCCTCCAACGAGACCTGAGAGAAAGGTCCGTTGACGCCGACTCTACCCGCATCAAGTTCGATCTCGTATCTAACGTTTTTGTGATTCCAGTCGCATCCTCTCCCCGCTCCCGTCCGCTCCAACCCCGCCGCACAGCCGCGCCCACTTGCTGAACGACTCTCAGCACCAGCTCCTCGCCCGCTCCCTGACTTCAAGAAGAAGTCAACCGAAGAAGTCGTCGGGATTCTAGAGAAGAAGGTTAGCGCCACCATCGAGCGCTACCAAGCGATCTTCGACAAGAAGTACCTCTTCGAGTCGCTCCTCGGAGACTCCCAGCGCGCACTGTTGAACAATAGAGAGCGCCTAACTAGGCAGCCGAGTTCACACACCGGTACTCCGGGTAACAGGAGTAACACATGCATTGTAGATAGAATCACATGCATCAGGATTGGTACTATACAGTAGCTTAGTCAGACGGTCTCCTACATGTATATAAGGACCCCTGTAGCGTAGTACAATCCCAAGTCGCTCAACAGCAACTTTCGTGTGCATCAAGCCTCACAGCTAACAAACCAGGTAAGCTAGCGTCCCGCTACACTGCGTAAGAGTAGCCTGCTCGTCAGGTTATGAGCCCTGAACACTGCGCGGTACTGCGCCTATATGGCTGCGTCCGCTGCGGGTCAGGTTAGCTTGCCTGGACGTCGCCCTTAGGGGCTTTGACGTCAGGAGGAGACTTTGCGCCTATATGGCTGCAGGTCGGGCACAGCTTCGCTGTCGCCATCCCAAACAATGAGTCCAGTGTGGTGTCAGCGCCGTCCCGGCAGCATAAGTCAGAGCGCTGATAATGCGTTCACAGAACCTTATCAACAACCGCTCTACCACCACCTAAACCAACAAAAATGTCGAACTCCCTCCAGAACCTCGTCCCCGTCCTTGACGGTGCGAACTACCGCCGATGGGCCGACCTGATGAAAGCATACCTGCAGTCGCAGGGAGTCTGGATTCTGATCGAATTACCCGACGGTTTCACAGAGCCTACACAGGCTACGGACGGGTCCAACCGCGCTGAAATCCTTGAATGGATTCAGATGCAGTCGAAGGCCATGGGCAGCATTCGTTTGCGCCTAAGTGTCGAAGTCGCGCAGCTCGTCAGAACTAAGACGACTGCGAAGTCGATCTGGAACACCCTTTATGGGCTCTACGGAGGAACCAGCGCTATGGGGGCATTTGCCTTCTTTAAAGCAGCGATCAACGTCCGTATCCCAGCAACCGAGCACCCTGGCCCTGCGATCGCAAAGATCCAGAGCAACCTCGATGAACTCGACGGAGCGGGTCTCTCTCTGCCCCCGCAGATGAGAACCCTGATCATTCTCGGTGCCGCTCCACCCCGCTACGAGACGGCAATACAGCTCGCTCTCAACGGGATCGAGATCAAAGAACTCACACCAAGCGGTGCCCAGGAAGCCTTAGTCGCTTCCTGGGAGCAGTCGAGGAACAAAGGGCAGTCGTCCGCCCAGAAAATCTCTGCCATCAAGCAGAAGAAGGGCAACCCATCCTTCTCGCAGCAGCAGCGCCCTGAGGGCAGCAGCAGCGCGGGTAAGAAGGAGTGGAAGGACAAGGGCAAGGAGAAAGCCAAGGGCTTTACTCCTAGGGGCAAGCGCGGCGGTAAAAACCGTGGTAAGCCGCATTCGCACGACGAGCACGCAGAAATGCACATCGCCGACACCGTGTCGATCCCCGCCCCGACGACCAGCACCGTCGTCGAGTTAGCGCCTTCGGGCAGCAGGACTCGGAAGGTCGCAGCACCTGCCCCCAACAAAGGCAAGAAGCGCGCCCGCGGTGACTGGCTCGGTGAAGCCCTCCAGCTCGCCAAGGACCTGGACGTCGCCGGCACGCCGGAAACAATCCGCGCGCTGAAAGAAGTCGTGAGCTCTGCTCACATCGAAGAAGTCCCCTCGGACACCGAGTCGCGCGCTTCAAAGCGCAGCAAGCTCAGTGACGACGACATGGCCGACCGCATCGACGAAGTCATGCGCGACGAGTACATTAGCGAGGACGACGACTTCCGCGACGCCGAAGAAAGGTCCATCGTCTGGGCAACAGACGAAGAAGACATCGACGCGCACGACGCCGAGCTAAACGGCATGATAGCGCAGGCCGCGGGCCTTGCGCCCCCTATCGTCGACGAAAGCTTTCGGAACCCGTTAACGGGAGAGCTCCGCTGCATGGAGCCATACGATGGCTACGATGACTGGGGCAATGAGTACGTCACTCATATTCCTAACCCTAAGCAAGATACTAACAGCGCTTTAACAGCCGCTTCTGACTTGCACAACGGCGCTCAGACATTTGTTAATGTACTTAGTAGCGGCTTAAAAATTATACAATGTATTCATTCGCGCGATTACGCTGCGTGCTCACGTTGTAAGGGAAAAGGAAAAAGTCGCTTTTCAGCGAATGAGTGGCTACTGGACTCAGGTGCATCTTTGCACATTACAAATGACATAAGAGACTTCTCAGAATTCGAGTATCTCCAGACTCCTATCCGTACTCAAACGGCACAACAAGGAGCGGTAGGAAGCATAATTGCTAAAGGAACTGTGTTCCTAAACTACCAAATAGACGAACAATGGCTGCAAACGCGCCTATATCCTGTCTATTACATGGAAAATTGCTCGGCTCGTCTCTTGTCATTGGGGATGTTCCTCCAAGACGGACTAGACTTGCGCGCAACAGCGCAGCATATCAGTCTGTATGAACCAGGAGCGCGGAAACCTCTATTTAGGTTTACACCGCAGCACCCGGATACTACCACCTTCACTCTCGTGGCTGAATCGGGTGAAAACGTTCAGAATATTTATGTGAACGTAAATGAAGTCGATTATTCGACTATGCATCGCCGTTTTGCGCACCCTTCTAAGGACGTGCTTGCAAAGGCGAAGGAGCATACATCTGGGTTTCCCAGAAAGGTGGAGATTCCTAAGGACTCACCCATATGCCAAGGATGTGCAAAAGGGAAAATGCACTCTAAGTCTTTCCCGCCATCCAACTACCGGGCAAAGGTACCGTTTGAACTCATTCATTCGGACTTAAAATCCTTCCCAGTAGATTCCTATCATAAGTACAAGTACTACATACTGTACTATGATGACGCTTCATCGCACGCGTGGACTGTAAATCTGCACAAGAAATCTGCAGCGATTACAGCCACAAGGCAATTCCTAGCCATGATAAAAACTAAATATGGAAAGACAGTGCAGAAGTGGTTGTCTGATGCAGGGGGAGAATACGTCTCCGCTGCATTCAAAGACCTTCTAAAGGATAATGGCATAGAGATCCTTCAGAGCTCGCCGCATACTCCTCAGGAGAATGGCAGAGCTGAGCGTTTCAACAGAACGCTCATGGACAAAGCAGAGGCAATGCGCCATGATGCTTGTCTACCTCCATCCTGGTGGGAATTCGCCGTGGATCATGCAGTCCATGTTTACAACAGGACGCCAATTCGTCGCCTTAATTGGCTACCCCCTACGAATTGATAAACGGCGAGCCGCCATCTGGGCGCACCTGCGCGTTTTCGGCTGCGGTGCGTACATCTTCATACCAAAGGACGTTAGAAAAACGGTTTATCGCCCAAATCGGAGCTGATGATTTACCTTGGGGAGATGCTCTACAGAGCGCACTGGCGGATGGCTCTTCATGAGAGCACCAGATAATGTTTTGTTCAGATCATCCACCGCGATGTTTGACGAAACTATGTTTCCTAAGTGCCCCTTGACAAATCGTCGGGGTACAACTCGAGTTTGGCCACCTCGAGAAGAAATGATCCCAGAAAATCAACCAAATACCACACCTCAGGTAGATGAGGATGACGATGATGATCATCCAAAACATCACCTTCCTAAAAGGGGAAACGGTCATGTTCATGACGATGAGCAGGAGCTGCAGGATGCGCCCGTAGACCCAGTACCGCCGCCCCATGCACCGGTAGAACACCCTGCGCCCCCAGTGGAGCCGCGACGTTCAGCAAGGGAGCGGAGACCAGTAACTCGTAGAGGTAATGTCTATGGAGAGCAGCGGAAGCCCCAAGACATAGTAAAGGACATCGAAAATCAGGGGAGATGGAAAAAGATGGTCGGTGAGGATGCGGGTAGCTCCCGTACCAAAACCGGACCACAAAGGCAGCAAAGACAACAGGTTCCCGGACCTAGTTCTGCGCCAAATCCTCCTCCACGCGACGAACCTGTCGAGTCCGCCCCATCCGATGAGGATGAAGCGCAAAGCGCTGAGTTACTACTGGCAGAATTATGCCGGGAAGGGGGAGTTAAGTTAGTCGAGTTGCTGCTTGCAAAAGCGCTACCCACCCTCGACAACGATCTACCAGACGGGACCAGCCCGAGAGAATGGTCATTCCGCGATATACTAAAGCTACCTAAAAAGGAGCTTGAGGAGTGGATGGCAGCGTGTCGCGAAGAACTTGAGGCACTTCGCAAACGCAATGTCTATGAACTGGTTGACCGTCCTAAGGGACGAAAGGTCACTAAAAACCGCTGGGTATTCGACGTCAAAACTGACGGTCGTAAAAAGGCCAGATTGGTCGCCAAGGGTTACTCCCAGATTGAAGGCCTTGACTATGATCAGGTCTTCTCTCCAGTCGTACGCTTTGAGACTGTACGCCTAATCCTCGCCTTAGCTGCGCTTGAGGATATGCACGTCTCCGGACTCGACGTCCGTAATGCCTATCTCTATGGCAAGCTCGACGAGGAAATTTACATGGAGCAGCCTGAAGGCTTTGCAGTACCAGGCCAAGAGCACAAAGTACTCCGGTTACTTCGCGCTCTCTATGGACTTAAGCAGG